>JZKD02S1247702.1:0-12289 GCA_000966675.3 Picea glauca
TCTTATACTATTGTTCATTTCTCATTGGATATAATTGAATGGTTTAAGTATAAGTTGAAAAAGGTTTTAAATTGTACTTGATACTGATTCACCCCCCTCTCAGTATCAACAACTAAGCCTTTAGCTATACATCACATAGATGTACTACTATCCTCTACTTACATTGCCTAAGTATCTATTTATTGATTACAAAATGGGCCTAAGCATGGGTAAACCCATGGGCCGACATCCCTTTCCCTTTACATCAACCCAAAACCCTAAAAGGGACCCCAAAATAGGTCTTACTTCTCTAATTTCCGCTTCGCATTGCGCTCCATCTTTGGCAAGCTGTCGTAACCCCAAAAACGATCAAATATGACCAAGTATTCTTCAAAACTTGGTCAAGGGCCAACAAATCCACATCGGCCTCCTCGACCTCAACCAAGACCATAGTAGTAATAATCTCTTCGACCATAGTTTTTTTCTTGATCGGTGGTTTCTATGTGGTAGATTGTTCATATATTATTCTAATTTTGAGCATTTAGATGGCATTCAGATTTTCAATGATCAAAATATTCACATATGTGGCACCACTTCATGTTTTTCAGATTATGTGGACAATCTTGTATACTATGATCAGTTAGGCATTCACATATATTACAGTATTTCTAATATTGTATTTGGTGGACATATGTTGTTTGTGTGCACTCATTAAGGGGACAATTATCCTTTGTATATCCTTCCCCAGTGCATGTGGTTCACTATACTTCATTGCGTCGTATATATAGGTTTTTGATTGTTTGTTGCAAATGTTCTATTTTCTCCTCAAGTCTCTCCAATGTCGAGGAACTCAATGGGCTATCATAATCTGACTCGACTTGTTGTTCCTTATGTATCGCGTCTTCACAGTTGGTTATATTGTATAAGTGTAGCAGAGAATGGATTCTTGGTAGTCGCCCATATACATACAAATGGAATAACAAGTTCTGATCGATCGTCATTAGGATTTGAGTTAGGATATATTTGAATCGCTTATCATATTGTCTTACCAACTCGCCCGATATTTGTTTTATTTATTTTAAATTTTGGGACACCAGATGTGTGATGCCTTGAATTTTAAAGAATGTTAAAAAACCATGTTAATGCACAGTGGCATAGCATGGCTCCTAATTGAGACATTTTCTTATCTTCATCTGTAATATTAGCCGCATCCCAAATATTTTCCCATATGAACCAATGGAATTTTGGGATCTCCTCTCCTTCATAAATCGGGATGTGGTTGAATCCCATTTTGATTTTCTTGGTAGGAATGCTCAGATTGTTTGGTGTTTGAGCTACTATTTCTTTCAACTGAGCTGTCAAATCTTCTAGTCAGTTTTTGTCTGTGTCCAATAATGAATGGTACTCAAGGAATAGTTTTTTCTTCATGAGTATATAAAATTCATCCTTAGTTTGATAACTTTGATCTTTATAATCTACTAACCATCATTCCAAACGTTGTGTCACTTCCAAACTATAGTTAATTTCTTCTCTCGATATTAGATGTGGTAGGGGGGTCCAATCAGTGAGATCCTTAATTTGAATAATCATATTGTAGACTTCATTTCTATCTGGCTCGATAATCAATGCACTTGTAGGTTTCCCTGGTCGTCTATTCTGTACCATAATCTTGTATATTGGTCATCGAACTGCAGCCTTTTTTGGAGAAATTCTCTTATCCATGGACTATTTTCCGGTGAGGGAGAAGTACGTAAAGTTGGTGTTGGTATAAATATATGTTTAGTATATTGCACTCATTTATATACCAATCCAGGATTCCTAATCAAAAGAGGTGTTACACTATATGTGCCAAAAATTGGTAATCTATCTATGTCTCTTATATCTAGCTCAATCAAGAAACAATCAATAACACAATACTCTGTTTTTGGAATATTTGAGCACGATTCTTCACACAAATTCAAACTAGAAGATAAATCTCATAGTAAAAATCTCAAGAAAACACTTAGTTGAGAAATTTTGTTCATTATAGGCTCGTGAAATAAAAATATGAGCTGAGACCCTGCTTCCTGTAGCAATTGAATTCACATAACAATTGACAATTGACAATTCACTCTATTTACTCTTGGAAAGAAACCAATCATGACCTAATCAATTCCATTCAAAAATTCCTTCCTCAATATAAGAGACAATCAATATGATTGAAAGAATTCATTACTGAATCATGAAGGGTGATAAATAAAGTCTAATTGTTCCTGTACCTACTAAGGACAACACAATTACTAAGACTCCCAAATTTAGAAAAATAACAATTGCTTATCTAACAATCCCAAACATCTACCTAGCTTTTGTTGAATAAATATCACCTTGCAAAAACAAAAATAGAATCATCTACTATGCTTAATGTATAACTGTTCATTCACACTGATCCAAAATCAACATCTATTTAGAAATCCGCATTGTACTTAGGAAATCTCATGCACTCAGAATCATTTGCAATACACAACTATTTTATTTGTACACTCACACAATTAACTTATGTCCACACATAAACATACATAGGGAGACATAACTTGGTTGGGGTAGTGGGCCCTTGTCGAACCAACAAGGTAGCTCTAAATAAATCTGCTCAATAGTCCTTTGATTTCCCCACTTCCTTTATGAGGCTTTAGCAACAGGCCAAACAAGAAGTCTCAGATCCCTATAGCTATAGTTTGGCATCTTCGGGAAATCAATTCCCAACATTTCTCTCACCTAGAGAAAATTTCTCATGGGCCTAAAAACCTGCCTCTTCAATATCCCACAGGCCTGATAGCTCGCTTCTTCAGTCCATCTCCTAAGCTAACCAGGTACAGGTACATGTGCAAGTATGGGTACAAGTATGGTACAAGTACAGTGACAAGAAAGTATGAAGGACAAGTGAATGAGTGAGTGAATGATCATGGAATGTTGGGAAAATGAACTAAGTCCAAATTATATGTATGCATGTTCCCAACTTGACATTTGTCATGTTGAGAACTACTTTGGCCCACTTGTCCCCATCCTTAAAACTTAGGATAAAATAAGTATCAACAATTTATACTTTAAGGAATATTAATATAATATTCCTTTTTGTCTTAAGCTCCCTAGATTAGCCCCTTATCCTTAAATTTTAACCCCCTTTCTCTAACTAGTGGAGTTTATCCCCCCATACTCTTTTACATGGTTGGTCATCCATAGTGATGTGTTTTTCATTAATATATGCATGTGATTACATTTACATTACAAGCATATTGTCCTTTTCTGCATCCCGACTCACCAACCTCAAAACACAACATATACACAAAGTCTCTCTGACCTCAAAATCCCGGGCACTTAAGTTTGTTGTGCGTGGTATCGTGGAATGTGCACACTTCATCATTTTAGTGCACAGTGCATGTGCACACTATACCATGGAAGGTGCGTGTAAAATGATATCAAACAACTCACTAGCTTACATACATATGTACATTTATATTTACATTTACAGCTGGGGTTCTACCTAGAGGTATTACATGTAGTCTCTCTCTCTCTGAAATTCGTTGTAACCTACAAGATTACAATAGATATTTTCCTTGAGGGACTATTTATTGTATGGTATATTCTATAAAAGACAGACCTACAGAGATACATTGCTACTGTATTGATTGTTAGTTTTTGGGATACTTCATTGAGCATCTTGTTAAGACATATCCTATGTTATCTAGAGTATGGTTGAGGGTTTATGGATTCAATACATAGTGTTATCAGTACATATTGGGTTTGCATAACAGTGAGGGTTTGTTGTATGGTTAATGTAACGGTTCTTATATTACACGATTTCAATAAGACATATGTATAAACATAGTACATGGTTATGTTAGATCTGCTTGGATATTGGATGAGTATTGTTTCTATCAAATCAACCAGTTTGTGAGTAGACATAGAGTGAATCATACAGTGATAGAGACTGAGACAGTGACACAGACAGAGAAACATAGAGAGTGTTGGTGTACTAAAAAAATTTTGTGCTAGTATGTGAGTTGCAGCAAGCAAGGGCACAAACATCCATGATTTGTAGTAGGGAAAGTCACAGATACCCATGTGTTACAGTATAGACAGGTTGTGGATCTACAAGAAAGTTTTGAAGAAGTTTGGTACATGTTGGGATATGCCTCCAGTGATGATTATTACATTGAAAAATCCGATTCAGTGATAGTGACAATTTGTTTATATTTGACATTTATACTTCAAGGCAGTTTGGACGGGGCAAGGATAGGTGGTTGTAACCACCTTCCAGTTGTAGCCAGAGAACATAGGGGTTTGTAGCCAGAGAATTGGGGAGTTGGATCTTCCCTCAGGTTGTAGCATGAGAATCTATGGGGTTGGAGCCTCCTTCCAGTTGTAGCTGGAGAAAAAAGGAAGTTGGTGCGTCCAATGAATGTACTTCTTAAATACATATAATAAAAATAATTATGTGGTTTTCTCTCGCATTGGGTTTCCATGTAAAAATACTAGGGTATTGTGTATATGTATGATTTCTCATTGTTCATGATTTGTTTATTCTACACTTGTTGAATGATATTGGTAAACTAATCATAAGGATAAAAACACTTATATATAATATGGTTAAAAAGGATTAAAAAATGCTATTACGGATTCACCCCCCTCTCATTAATCCAACAAGTACATATTGGTTTTATTTCATCCTCAATGCCCTTCTTTCTTTTGAATACATGTTGTTTGGGAATTGGCCAAATTGTAAATAAAAAATGATATCTTTATACCATTCTAGAGTTGATGAAGATGATCTTGTTGAAATCGATATAACCCCATTTAGTGAATCAATCCCTACCATAAGTTAGCACAACCCTTTTCCTTTGACTGCTTTCAATGGATTAATATCAATGTCATATTCTTTCCAACCAATTTTCCCATTTCTCTTCTCTCAATTGTTGACTGGGGAGCATTTTTACTATAAAGGTAGGAACATATACTATGACATGGGATGAAAAGATATAAGTTCTGAAATGAGCCACATATTTAACTAAGGAAAGAGCTTGCTTCTTTATGTCTGAATATTTCAATTCATAGTCATGCAAAGTTTTTCTCATAAAAATTATTCGGAGTTCTTCTCCTTTAAGATTTATTTGTGTTAGAATAGAAGCAATGGTCTCTTCCAAAGAAAGAAAATATATTATGAAATATTTATTAAAGTTTTGGCTAACCAACACAGGTGCACTAGTACTTGCATGCTTTATATTAGTGAAATCTCTTTGAATCTCTTGGGTCCATTCAAATATTTGATCCTTTTTTAATAATGCATTTATTGGCTTACCAATTGTTGTATAGTCTGGGACAAACCTTCTTACAAAGTTTATTTTTCCAAAAAATGATTGCACCCCTTTTTTTGACGTTGGAGGATTTAATTCATTGATAGCTTTGACTCTCTCAAGATCAATAGATATTCCTTCTTTTCTAACTATATATCCCAAAAAAATTCCTTCTAAAACTGAAAACAATCATTTCTTTGAGTTAAGATATATTCCATATAATCTACATCATTCAAATACTTTCCTTAAATGCTCAATATGGTTTTCTCTAACTCTGGAATGAATGGTAATATCATCTTGATAATCAACCATGGAATTTCTGATCAAATCTTTGAAGGCATGATTCATATCCCTTTGAAAGGTCACTCCAACATTTTTCAAGCCAAAGGGAATACATACATATGCATATGTACCCCAGGGTGTGATGAAAGAATTTTTAATCCTGTCTTCCTCTACAAATGATACTTGATTATATCCAGAGAAACCATCTAACATATACCTAAGCGTTGAACCAGTCACTTGTTGTAGGATCAATTCCATGTTAGGGAGGGATAATTATCTTTGATACTTGCCTTATTAAAATCTCTAAAAAAACACAAATATGAATCTCAACACTTTTGTTTCTTACTATAACTAGATTTGAAATCCATTATGAGTGTCTAATTGGAAAGATTATTTTGGCCTTATTCAATTTTTCCAACTCAATTTTTACCAAGGCTTTTAATTTAGGATTCACAATCCTCTTTTCCTTACTGGATTTGTTCCTTCTTTTAGTGGTATGATGTGATGAAATATTGATTTATCATACTCATTCAATTCATCATATGTCCATGCAAAAACATCATAATATTATTTGAACAAATAAATGTATTGGTCAACTTCCTCTTCAGTACAACTAGTTCTGATATTTAATTATTTCGAAGAATCTTGTGTGCCAATGTTTATTTTTTGAGTTTCCTGCACCTTTCTAATAGATGTTTCTTCTTTTAAATTGGGAACTTTGGTTTGGTCATATCTTGTGAAAAGAGACTCAAAATTGATACAATTATTTGTAAGATATGTATTTCTTTGATCTTCAGAGTTCTCTACAACATCACTTGAATCATCCAGGAATTCAGCCAACTCTTCATCATTTTCAAAAGCTTGAAGATAATCTTGATTATCAGGAACTGAAAGCCTAAAAATCCTTTTGACCTAGAATGTATTTTGGCTCTGTGAATCATCGAGATTGAATAAATATGCAGTGACCACAAGTGAGTCTACCTTATGATTTTTATCTCTTGGTATGAAGAAATGTTAAATGAAAGGAAAAAATTCATTAGTTCATTTACTATTTTGGCATAAAATTTCAACTTTTATTTTTTGATCTTATACTTCTTTCTTATATGATTCATAACTAGTTTTGAATCATCGGTTATGATCAAATGTTCAATATTCATTCCTTGTATTAATGCTTCATATTCGACTTCATTATTTGCACAAGGAAATTTGAGTTTGATGGCGTGTGGATATATAACTGAACTAGGGATCTTGAAAACAATTCATACTCCACTTCCAGATTTGGAGCAGGTGTCATCAAAATAAATCTTCCAAAATCCTTCAAAAGAATTTTCACCTTCTTGTTTTGAAATACTTGGTTTCTTTGGTTCAAGCACAACATAGTTCCCAATTCCATCATCAATATAATCTTCCATTAACTCATTATCATTTTTCTTGAAGAAAACTAGCTTTATGGCTTCTTGGGGAACTTTCACCATTGTTCTATCTTTATTTGGTAACATCATACAAATTCCATCATTCATGATGTAACCTCTGATTAACGATCACCAATATCTTCCCAGAACTAGTCCATACGTTGGAGGAAAATCAACCATAATTATAGTAAAAACAATTGGAATATGGGGTGCTACAGTTATCCAAGCACACAAATATTTGATTTCTCTATATGTTGGGACCTTCCTTGAATCTATTGTTGGATTACTGAGAGGGGGGTGAATCAGTAATAGATAAATCTAATCCTTTTTAAACATATAATTCAAGTGTTATATCATTGTAGCATTATCATCCAATAACTGCAGAGTAAATAAGCAATGAACAAATGAACAATCATACACATACATAGTACACTAGTGTTTTACGTGGAAACCCAAAGTGGGATAAAATCACAGGATGATTTTTCTTATATGTATTGAAGAATTACATTCATTGGAAGCACCAACTTCATTTGTTTTCCAACTGCAACTAGAAGGAGGCTCCAACCCCCTAGTTTCTCAGGCTACAACCTAAGGGAAGCTCCAACTCCCCAATTCTCTGGCTACAACCAGAAGGAGGATACAACCCCCTAAAGTTCTCTAGATACAACCAGAAGGTGGCTACAACCACCTATCCTTTCCCCGTCCAACCTCCCTGATGTAGAGGTAGAATGATGAAACCACTGTCACACTAGAATTGTGATATATACCACTGTACAATGGTATCAACCTGTACCACTGACCTGTATCCAACTTGTACAACTTCCTTGTAATCAATATGTACCTGAATTGAACATGTATCAACAAAAATATAGCAGGTACGTGACCTGTAGTGTTGCAGAACGCATATGTACGTTCCCTATCTATTATGAAGCTCACGTACGTACACGACCAAACTGTTATGCAGCCTGCGTATGCCTTTTGAAAACTAGGGTTTCCTTTCTCTTGAAAACTTCTGACCCTCTGTAACTTATTTCGCATAGATATGTAACCTGTCACTGTATCCAGACTGTATTTGTACCCTATGCTTGCATCCTCTTTGCCCAAAATCTCTCTATATATCTCTAGTCATGTGCCATATAAATGTATGTAATCATAAACAAGTATAATATCCCTCACATGATCCAGACTTCAAACCCTCTCTGGTATTCTGCCTCTCAATACATCAACCACTTCACAAATAGAATCTCTCAACCATGTACCATAAAAACTCTTAGCTATATGCCAAGAAATATAATATGTGCCACAACTCTAACAAGATGTATCAATGATAAATTATACCAGCATTGTATTTCTATAGTTCTGACTTATACAGAAGTTCCCATGCAGCCACTAGTCTCTCTAGGGAGAATTCTCAAATCTCCATAACCATTTCTCATGCATACATCAAAATCCAACTATTCATAGAAATAAGACATACCTTTTGAACCAATGGATAGATGTGATGTATATGAGCATTGTAGACCTTCCTGGGAGATTTATCTCAGAATACAGAACCTCTGCATCTTCATCTCTTCAAGTTTCCGTGGATTTACTGACATGTACACACCCTAATACATTGCCAGCCCACGTATGTATGCACCCTAATACATTGGCATCCCGCGTACGCCTCATTATGTACTCACCCTAATACAATGTCAGCTCGTGTATGCCTCAGAAACTAGGGTTTTTTAGTATTTGTTGTAATTCTGAAACTTTCTCTGCCAACCCTTTGTACTACCTTATACTTTTGCAAATTCAGATGTATCAATGAGTACTTGAAATAAGCTTTACACAACAAAATATATTCAATGTGTTCAAGTGTGATTAAATGAGAGAGCCTTGCCTCTTATTTATACTTTCATGTAGCATCCCACTTTCCTTATTTTAGGGAGTTCTCTATTAACTTTATTTTTTAAATAATTTCTTTTGTAAACATCTTGAATTTTGGGGGCTTCTAGATGACCCATGAGGGTCCTCCAACTTCACATGGCCATAAC
This sequence comes from Picea glauca, assembly GCA_000966675.3. Classification (NCBI taxonomy): domain Eukaryota; kingdom Viridiplantae; phylum Streptophyta; class Pinopsida; order Pinales; family Pinaceae; genus Picea; species Picea glauca. Next base: position 9,037 of record JZKD02S1247702.1, read on the forward strand.
TCTCTAACCGTGAGGATTTATGTGACGTTCTACATACCACCGGAAATGGCATGACAAGCACTATCCATCTAGGATATTTTCACTGAAAAATTCATTGACCTTCATCTCATTATTCCACAATTAAGCATGGGTTATCTAACCATACTTATAGGATGACTCAATCCACAAAGAGTCTTCCCGTGAGGGATTTCACCATAAGGGGACCACTTTGGAGATCATCTATTTGTACTTCTTATCAACCATGAAAAGACAATAATGATTCATCTTTACATCAAACAAACTTGGTTCCATTACCCAAACCTTTGTGCTACCGAACTTTCTTCAAGGTTTGACATCAATGAAAACCAACCTTAATCAACATCTATCGCATAGATACTCTCTCCAGTTTCATAATACTTTGTGCATCAAATTCCTAAAGATTCCATTGCTGAAAAAGGGCATAGTATTGTTGGTTGCTCCACTATCAACCAAAAAAATGTGTATTAATACATCATGATTTTCTATTGTGATGCAAAATGGAAGACCATTGCCTCTTGGTTTAGTTATTGACATATTTTGTTGAAGCTTGGAATTTGTTACAACAACCTCAATTCTTGTAGTTGGCTCATCCAGAATCTTGAGAACATTTTATGTTTGCTGTGGGATTTTTATGACTTCCATAAAATGGAGAGTAATTCTCAATTTGGTCAAATCCTCTATTACATTATAAGTCATATTTGGAGAATTCTTAATTTGATTGACAACTAGTTGTTGTTTCGATATTTCTGGAACATTTGTTTTGTTTTTCTCTTTCTCTTTTCCATTTTTTTTTTAATTTATCAACTTGTTCTCTCGTTTTCACAATGTTCTCTTGCGAGATGTCAAATTATTCTTGTTCATCAATTATATACAAGGATGTCTCACAGCTATCCATCTGTACAGATTTAAGACTTTTATCTTGAATGATTTCGGCTTCTTGGTCAAATTCTTTAAAATTTTCTTCATCAAAGACCTCTTCCAATATTACAACATTAGGATTTTGCACCCTTGGTGCTCTTTGTCTATGCTCATCTTCACTTCTGGTTCTTTTTTCTTCAAGAAGATTTATTCTTTGTTCCTAGGCAGGAACTCTAGAGTTTTGATTCGTGGGAGAAAAAATTTCTCCTCTCCTTAATCTTGTTAGCTCATTTTTCATTTGTCGAATTGTTTTATTCATCTGAGATATTTCTGATCTCTTATTTGTCAGTTGATTTAATGTTGAATCATTTATTACATTAGGTATTACTACTTGAAGTATCCCTCCACCAATTATTTTATTTTCAGCATTCCTTGTTCCACGATTTTCAACATTCTTCGAAGTCAATGCCCATTGATTTGAAATGGAAAGATTATCCATTTGACTTTGGAATTTCTAGAGGATGATATTGGGATCAACATTTGTTTCCAACATGATTTCTTTTGTTTATGTTGCTTTATATGTTTCTCCATTTAGGTCTTCATTTTGTGCATCCCTGATGGAAAATTTCACATTTGAGGGCATCACATTTTTGCAACATCTGAGTATGACTGGAGGATTTGGCTTTTGTTCTTCTGGGATAATATTTAGTGTCTTGAAAAATATTAAATTGAAATATATAATCCTTTCACCCTTTTGAAAATGGATTTGGGTGAATTGTGTGAACATCATATGATATGCTACTGAAGGGGCATACATAGTCAAGAACATGGTTTCTAAATCATCAAATGATGAAATTGATCTTGTAGGGAGAGACATATACCATTCACATGCTAGGCCTATCAATGTCTGAAGAAAAAGTTTGATCATTACATCATCATGTTATACTAAATGAATCTAACACATGTTCAAAAACAAATCCAAATGTCTTTTGGGGTCCATGACTCTGTCTCCTGAAAATGTTGGTAACGCTCCTTGTGGAAGAGTTGGAAATTGATGTTGTTATCCTTGTAGATTAAGTGGGATATTTTTAACCCTTCTTCATGGAATTCTTTTCCTTTCTTCACAATTCTTAGGGTTTTTATTTCTTTCTTGTCTATCATCCATGATTATATCCTTTTATTTTGTAGTGTTGGATCTTTCTCCAATTTCTGGAAATTGAAGTTGTTTGGTTTTATTTCTTGTTATTGGGCCCTTGTATGATTCTAGCTTCAATTTATATCTTGTCTTCTTTTCCTTCTTGCAATTTATTTTTCTTCTTCGCTAACAAGATTTTCCTAGGATCTTTCAATATATTCATGAGTTCTAGTTGTTGTCAATGTCAAATCATGCAATTAATGAATAAAACATGTTTCATTCCCAAGACCAAATTGTAACTGGGGTTGATTCTGATGAGGTTGGGTCATCAAAATTATGGTCTGTGAAACCAACATTTTTTTCTCCCCAGTATGGTTGCCAAAAAATCTGATGCTTAGATTGGTTAAGATCAAAACAACAACCTCATGAGGATATAAATTCCCCTACGTTTTTATAAAGGTGGTACTCCTCTGTAATTTCTTTAAAGATTTATCTTTGAATATCTTGGGACAATAACATGAAAAATAGGAGAGTGAAAAATACAAAACTCCATATATTTATGAATCAAATAAATAAAATATTGATGACTGAATGATCCAGGTGGATATTTATGGCCACCCACCTTTTCCAACTATCTCAAAACAATTTTCTAGCAATTTTGGTAATTTACTATCTTTAGCAGTTTTTAACTTCCAGGGCCATTTTGAGGGCCTAAATGAAGGTTTTTTGGGATTGAGCTTCTCAATGATAGCCAAAGGCTCTAATTGAGCCCCCAAAATGAATCTCCTCGATGATACCTTTCCAACGATCTATCGTGCACCCCAAACAAAGATAGTATGCCAAAGTTATGCCTCGAGAAGTTGATACACCAAACTACCCAAAATGGGGTCCACAAAATTGTTGGCTTTCCATCTTTTGGGGTTAGGATTTTGGATTTTATTTATGATAAAAAGGTCTTTATAGCCTCATTGTAAAACTATATTCTCACGTATGCGATTAGCCATCACATCTCTTATCAAATATAAGCTGCCACCATTCTAGCGAGTCTTTCACTCTGTATTTTATAGACTTTGTACATTTTCGCTCATTAATAGAAAATTGTGTATTACTGTATATCTGTGTTTATGGTTTCATATCTGATACATTTATGTTATAATATTGGATATCTGAGATATATCTTTACATTTCTTTATTATATATCCACTCTAATTTCGTGCTGAAAATAATCTGGATCAATGGTAT
>JZKD02S1247713.1:0-12289 GCA_000966675.3 Picea glauca
CCGGCCATCCTGAACATCCAATCAAGTCTTTGTTCGAAATCACTGAAGCCTTCAGTCCGATCATCAAGATTATCAAGTCCATAACCGACGAGCCATCGAAGACCTCTGGGTAGTGAAGTCATACACTCATATTACACTCCTACCCGAGTTGTAGAAGACTTTGAAATTGTTGCTCGAACTCTGAAGTACAGCCATCCGACCAAATCAACTTCTGGGAGATGGATACTTTCTATGTATATCTTCTGATTTCGTGATGTAGCTCCGCTGTGTATTGTTCACGACTACTCTTTATAGTTATTTGATATGGATCTATAGTGTATTTTATTGGGAGCCATGGTTCTAAATTATCCTGAGCATGGGTATGCCCGCCTCGGTGAGACATTTGATATTTTTTGTAGACGGCACCTCCTGATTCCTGATTCCTGGGCTCACTCATTCAGCATATCAGTACAGATTGGTAAAGAATTGGTAATGTATTTCGGCCATCAGATGCTCTTCTGACCTCACACATTAGGGGGCATCTTTTATAACCCTAAATTGCACCATCCATGCTTACCTGGCATCAAGCCAACTCATTTCCCTTCATTGCCAAAGCCATGCTGAACAGACTCTTAAAAAACCTCTTAAAACAAGTAACCCGCGCCCTAACCCATTATTGGGCGCGTTGGAACACTGTCAGGCTTATTACTGGGCGCGTTGGAATGCTGGTTGGCCCACTACAGCCCGTGTTTACCTAACAAAGCACAAAAACAAGAAAGTTGCTGACGGAACGAAAAGCTTTGGGTCAGTTAACTGGAACTCCCAACAATGCATGGCTGAGATTTCGTCCAAAACCCTAGCTCCTTATAGCCTATAAAAGAAGGGTTAGGGGTACTATTCAAGGGACGAAAATCATAGCAAAGAAACTCTGCCCAATTGTCGAATTCGTTTTGTCCCAACCCTTTAGCCTTTCCTCAAGCTTTAGGAGAATTCAAGCAAAGAAGTTGGAGGACAAAGAAGAGGAGGAGCCCAGGATCAGGATCAAGGAACGGTGGCCGATCTCTATGATTATTGTAAGTTGATTCATCTTGAGATTAATAAAGAATACTTTTCCCATCCCAATGCACGAGTCTTATATGTTTTTATTTGATTTATGCTTAATCTCTAACCCTCTAGTAGAACAATAGCATGCATGTGTAGTGCTTTTGCCTTGATTGCAAGATTGTCTTTGGAAGGAGCAGTAGAAGCAAGGAGATAAAGTGCAACAGAGGATCTACATCAAACGACGATAAAAAGGTTAGTCGGTTCTTTCCATGTTTGCATGTGAAAAAGGGTTTTAGGTTTGAGGTAGAAGGTTAAAAGTAATTTATTAAGGGTCATGATCTGCATGCAAGTTTAAGCCCTAGCTTGTTAGTTCGTAGGGTATAATTTCCCAACAACATCAAGAACTCACTTGGCTTAGCGTCTGGTCACCACCTGGGGTCGTATGGAATAAAGAAACAAAGGGAGAAAGAAGACGCATCACTTAAATTTATAAGCCCGTGGTCCTGCATGTATGGTCATATGTAAATGGTTTGAAGGAAGCGCCTCAGAAGAACTCGGTTTTTGTAGTATTAGCAGATATTTGGAATCGAATTAAAAAGGAAATCGATCCATACCTGTGATTGATTAATGAAAATCATTTTCATTAAATTGAAAGGGCTTCTCAATAATATTTGGATAAAGAAAAAAAAATGAGATTATTGTTAAATGAAGGGGTGCGATGGTCCAAAAAAAGGGACACAATGTTTCATAGCTCACACTGGTTGGAAGAATATATAAACGACAAAGAGTGGTGAGAAGAAAGTGTCTCTGCAGTTCAGATAATAAGATAAAAATAGAAGCAGAGTTCAAGAAGAGGAACTGTTGGTTCTAATGGGCCTATCAATATCTTATTGAAGATCAAGAACAGAAGAAGACAAAGCAACAGTTATGCAATCCAGTATTTGATATAGAATAACTTTATTGGAATGTAGCATATTCATTGAAGATTAAATGACAGAAGCCAGAGAGAAAGAGATGAATTTTGACTGTTGAATCAAATTCAATGAAGAGCAGAAGATAATGAATTACATTATGAAATTAAGGGTGGTTCAGTGGTGCAAGGGTAGGTTGGAGCCTACATGGGAGTAGGTGCTTCCTTGTCAGTTGTAGCTGACTAAATAGGGGGTCGTAGCCTCCTTCTAGTTGTGTTTGTAAATAGGGTGTCGAAGCATCTTTTTAGTGGTAGTTGTTAACTAGGGGGTCGTAGCCTTCTTCCAGTTGTAGATGGTAAATAGTGTTTCAAAGAATCCTTTCAGTGGTATTTGATAAACTAGGGCATCGTAGCCTCCTTCCAGTTGTAGCTGGTAAATAGGGTGTCGAAGCATCCTTTCACTGGTAGCTAATAAACTAGGGGGTTGTAGCCTCCTTCCAGTTGTAGCTGGTAAATAGGGTGTCGAAGCATCCTTTCAGTGGTAGCTAATAAACTAGGGGGTTGTAGCCTCCTTCCAGTTGTAGTTTGTAAATGGGGTGTGGAAGCATCCCTCCAGTCGTATATGAAGAAACTTGGGGATAGTCTCTTCATCAAGTTGTAGCTTGAAAACAGTTTTGTAAAAGAACAATTTATTAATGAGAAAATAGTTGGTGGTTTTCCCTGTTGGGTTCCATGATAAAATCTTGTGTTCATAAGGGTTTGTTGTTCATCATATATTTCTTAATTGAATAATTAATGTGTGTGCTTAATATGGATGGAATTAATAAGAAAAATTAGGCAATACTGATTCATCTCCCCCTCTCAGTATTGTTGGATATTCCATCACACCATTCTAGAGAGTTCATTTCACTCTATATTTTCTTTTACAATCTCTGCATATTTCAGTCTTTAATAGTATTATTGTATCTCTATGTTTCAGTCTTATTTTTGTGTTTCATTTCGTTCCTTCATAAGTATGGATCAGTTGAGGAGGATTGAGTCATTCTCCCTATGAAATTTTTTTGGTAAACTTATTTTGAATCCCTTATCTGAAAGTTTACTTGGTGACTCCACTAAGGGTAGAATCTCTCACTTACCTTTCATTATCCAAAGNAGATATTTGGAATCGAATTAAAAAGGAAATCGATCCATACCTGTGATTGATTAATGAAAATCATTTTCATTAAATTGAAAGGGCTTCTCAATAATATTTGGATAAAGAAAAAAAATGAGATTATTGTTAAATGAAGGGGTGCGATGGTCCAAACAAAGGGACACAATGTTTCATAGCTCACACTAGTTGGAAGAATATATAAACGACAAAGAGTGGTGAGAAGAAAGTGTCTCTGCAGTTCAGATAAGAAGATCAAAATAGAAGCATAGTTCAAGAAGAGGAATTGTTGGTTCTAATGGGCCTATCAATATCTTATTGAAGATCAAGAACAGAAGAAGACAAAGCAACAGTTATGCAATCCAGTATTTGATATAGAATACCTTTATTGGAATGTAGCATATTCATTGAAGATTAAATGACAGAAGCCAGAGAGCAAGAGATGAAGTTTGACTGTTGAATCAAATTCAATGAAGAGCAGAAGAGAATGAATTACATTATGAAATTAAGGGTGGTTCAGTGGTGCAAGGGTAGGTTGGAGCCTACATGGGAGTAGATGCTTCCTTGTCAGTTGTAGTTGACTAAATAGGGGATCGTAGCCTCCTTCCAGTTGTAGTTTGTAAATAGGGTGTCGAAGCATCTTTTCAGTGGTAGTTGTTAACTAGGGGGCCATAGCCTCCTTCTAGTTGTAGCTGGTAAATAGGGTGTCAAAGAATCCTTTCAGTGGTAGTTGATAAACTAGGGCATCGTAGCCTCCTTCCAGTTGTAGATGGTAAATAGGGTGTCGAAGCATCCTTTCACTGGTAGCTGATAAACTAGGGGGTTGTAGCCTCCTTCTAGTTGTAGCTGGTAAATAGGGTGTCGAAGCATCCTTTCAGTGGTAGCTGATAAACTAGGGGGTTGTAGCCTCCTTCCAGTTGTAGTTGGTAAATGGGGTGTGGAAGCATCCCTCCAGTCGTATCTGAAGAAACTTGGGGAAAGTCTCTTCATCAAGTTGTAGCTTGAAAACAGTTTTGTAAAAGAACAATTTATTAATGAGAAAAGAGTTGGTGGTTTTCCTTGTTGGGTTCCATGATAAAATCTTGTGTTCATAAGGGTTTGTTGTTCATCATATATTTCTTAATTGAATAATTAATGTGTGTTCTTAATATGGATGGAATTAATAAGAAAAATTAGGCAATACTAATTCATCTCCCCCTCTCAGTATTGTTGGATATTCCATCACACCATTCTAGAGAGTTCATTTCACTCTATATTTTCTTTTACAATCTCTACATATTTCAGTCTTTAATAGTATTATTGTATCTCTATGTTTTTGTCTTATTTTTGTGTTTCATTTCGTTCCTTCATAAGTATGGATCAGTTGAGGAGGATTGAGTCATTCTCCCTATGAAATTGTTTTGGTAAACTTATTTTGAATCCCTTATCTGAAAGTTTACTTGGTGACTCCACTAAGGGTAGAATCTCTCACTTACCTTTCATTATCCAAAGGGGATTATCTGGTGACTTCACTGATATGTTTTGAGGTGTCATCTTATTCCCAATTTTTTTAACATTGTATATTCTCAAGTGATGGAAATATGGCACCATGATCACTTCATGAAATGTTTCCCTCTATGGATATTAAGGATGTTCCTGGATACCCAAATCACTTTTCTCCAGATTGGGGTCTCCGAATTGGGGGGACAATTGTCCAAAATTTGATGGAGACTTGTATTTGGCTATTGCTCATGTTGTAAAAGTCTTAAAGTATGTTTCAAAGATAAATGTGACACATCAAGATGTGCTAATAGGATTGTTTTTGTTATCTCTAGGAACGAGACAAAAGAATTGGGTTAAGCATACTCTCATTCCGAAGAATATATCTTCTCTTACAATCTTCATCGAAGAATTTCTCAAACAATGGGCCCCTAGAACAAAAAGATACAAAGATATTCTCCATGCTATCACGGTGGCCCTCCAAAGGGAAGGATTATTTTTTAACCTTGTTGAGGAAGATGAAGAATCCATTGAGGAACAAGAAGTTGAAGATGAGAAGTAGAACATGAGTTTCCTTGTGAATCTACTGAAGACAAACACTTTGATGAAACACACCATGTTGAAAAACTAATACATGAAGAGGCCCCTCATGAAGATGAGACATCGGTATTTTCCCCTCTATTTAATGAAGTCATATAAGCTCCCATTCCTCCTACACATGAAGCGAATGTGGTAAGTTGTACTCCTTTCCAAGTTTTTGATCTTGCTTCATTTCATGATTTGGAAAGTGAATAGGTTCTACAGGATCCCTTGGATGCATTAGACCCTTCATGCTATAATAAATGTAATGACGTGATTGAAAATATTAATGATTTTATACATGTTGGGAAACAAAGATGAGATATGAGTTTCTTCAGTTTTTATGGAGATCCTATCTATGATCTTGACGGTTGTCATCAGAAAGAGAATATAGAATTGTTTCCTTAGAACAAACATATGTATATGATAATAATAAAAATGTTTGGAAACTTAAAGATGACATGATCAACTACATGTTCCAACCACATAGGGATGACTTATTGCAACACTCTCATGATGGTTCTCGATCACATCCTATAAGTTTTGATACATATTCTTTAGAGTAATTGGATTTATTCAATGAAGAAGATTTTCAACCACCTTTATTCTCTAACTTTGATGGAGATGAGGCCATGATTTTCCTAGAACAAGATTTCCATGACAAGAGTTTCCAACCTTCTCCTTTTTCATCTTGTTATTCCGCTAAATATACGGATGGAAGTTTTCCTCCTGATGGATATTTTCCTAAGGGGCAAAGTTGTTTTCAATTTATGATTTTTTGCAATGATTTTCAGTATCACATAGAAGACCAACAAACCCTATGTTGTGAGGATTTTTTTTTCTTGAGATCTTTACCCATGTCCAAGTCTTCATCCATCATTTCCTTGGGTGATCATCAGGCTTCCTTCAGATTTATTTTCATTCCATCCCAAGCCTCACAGAGTGATCAGAGCCAGGGTAGTCAACCTTCAGATCCTTTTAGTCATCCTTATGAACCTTTATCTTATCACAACCTTATTCAAAGATGGATTGAGCATTCTTGTGGAAATGTCTCTTGGCATAAGTTTTTTCCTCCATCCCACCCTTGTGAGTTTAATTTCATGTTTTTCTCTCCTATGATGATTATCCTAGCCCATGATCATTTTTTTTTTGAATTGTCTTTGATTTGGTTTATTTTTAAGCACGAGGGTAATTTTTTTGGATTTGATGAGACCCTAAGATGGATTCACTGGTAATATGATTATACCTAGCATTGCAGTTGACGTGTAGCATTAGGGTAGGTAGGTCATTCTCATTTTGCATTTGTATATATGTTTGCATTATGCATTCATTCTAGTGTAGCTCTTCATTCTCTTGCATATACATGGCGTCACATTTTCATTTGTATATTATGCATTCATATTTGGAACTTTCATTTTTCATTGTATCTTTGCTGTAGTGAAATTTTTTCCTTTCCAACATGATTTTTGATTTACTACTAACCCCAGTAGATCACCTCCACCAACCTATACTTATAATGTTTTAGTCTTGTTAGAAGCGGGTGCAAGATTGCAGGTATTAAACAACCAGAGATGTTGAGGTTCTCATGCACTGGGCGGTGAGCACATGTCCCTATGTTGAAGCCATATGTTACCCCTCCATGCCTAGGGGTAACTAGAGGATATCATCTCTCATGGTACGCAATGTAGCAATGATCCCGACCATGATGATGATCAACATGTCAACAAATAACAACCCAACATCCCCCCCATATTACCTTCTCTATCGCAGATAAGCCAAGCTCATCACATCCAGATAACTCATTGTATAGGAGATGGTAAGTCAACGTCACTGTGAGGTATGTTAGTCCTTCTTTCATGCGAAGTGTTGTGCTTAATTTACTAGGCATATGGATGAGGATCATTGGTTGAAGTTGGATAATGGATCACTGGCTCAAGAAGTTATATTTCTTTCCTTGTTTCACCTTGGTGGTTAGCTTTTGTGCCCTAGTCTTGTGTTTTCACCACCCAGGGAAAATGGGTACTACTGGGGGGGCTTCACAAGGGTAANAGATATTTGGAATCGAATTAAAAAGGAAATCGATCCATACCTGTGATTGATTAATGAAAATCATTTTCATTAAATTGAAAGGGCTTCTCAATAATATTTGGATAAAGAAAAAAAATGAGATTATTGTTAAATGAAGGGGTGCGATGGTCCAAACAAAGGGACACAATGTTTCATAGCTCACACTAGTTGGAAGAATATATAAACGACAAAGAGTGGTGAGAAGAAAGTGTCTCTGCAGTTCAGATAAGAAGATCAAAATAGAAGCATAGTTCAAGAAGAGGAATTGTTGGTTCTAATGGGCCTATCAATATCTTATTGAAGATCAAGAACAGAAGAAGACAAAGCAACAGTTATGCAATCCAGTATTTGATATAGAATACCTTTATTGGAATGTAGCATATTCATTGAAGATTAAATGACAGAAGCCAGAGAGCAAGAGATGAAGTTTGACTGTTGAATCAAATTCAATGAAGAGCAGAAGAGAATGAATTACATTATGAAATTAAGGGTGGTTCAGTGGTGCAAGGGTAGGTTGGAGCCTACATGGGAGTAGATGCTTCCTTGTCAGTTGTAGTTGACTAAATAGGGGATCGTAGCCTCCTTCCAGTTGTAGTTTGTAAATAGGGTGTCGAAGCATCTTTTCAGTGGTAGTTGTTAACTAGGGGGCCATAGCCTCCTTCTAGTTGTAGCTGGTAAATAGGGTGTCAAAGAATCCTTTCAGTGGTAGTTGATAAACTAGGGCATCGTAGCCTCCTTCCAGTTGTAGATGGTAAATAGGGTGTCGAAGCATCCTTTCACTGGTAGCTGATAAACTAGGGGGTTGTAGCCTCCTTCTAGTTGTAGCTGGTAAATAGGGTGTCGAAGCATCCTTTCAGTGGTAGCTGATAAACTAGGGGGTTGTAGCCTCCTTCCAGTTGTAGTTGGTAAATGGGGTGTGGAAGCATCCCTCCAGTCGTATCTGAAGAAACTTGGGGAAAGTCTCTTCATCAAGTTGTAGCTTGAAAACAGTTTTGTAAAAGAACAATTTATTAATGAGAAAAGAGTTGGTGGTTTTCCTTGTTGGGTTCCATGATAAAATCTTGTGTTCATAAGGGTTTGTTGTTCATCATATATTTCTTAATTGAATAATTAATGTGTGTTCTTAATATGGATGGAATTAATAAGAAAAATTAGGCAATACTAATTCATCTCCCCCTCTCAGTATTGTTGGATATTCCATCACACCATTCTAGAGAGTTCATTTCACTCTATATTTTCTTTTACAATCTCTACATATTTCAGTCTTTAATAGTATTATTGTATCTCTATGTTTTTGTCTTATTTTTGTGTTTCATTTCGTTCCTTCATAAGTATGGATCAGTTGAGGAGGATTGAGTCATTCTCCCTATGAAATTGTTTTGGTAAACTTATTTTGAATCCCTTATCTGAAAGTTTACTTGGTGACTCCACTAAGGGTAGAATCTCTCACTTACCTTTCATTATCCAAAGGGGATTATCTGGTGACTTCACTGATATGTTTTGAGGTGTCATCTTATTCCCAATTTTTTTAACATTGTATATTCTCAAGTGATGGAAATATGGCACCATGATCACTTCATGAAATGTTTCCCTCTATGGATATTAAGGATGTTCCTGGATACCCAAATCACTTTTCTCCAGATTGGGGTCTCCGAATTGGGGGGACAATTGTCCAAAATTTGATGGAGACTTGTATTTGGCTATTGCTCATGTTGTAAAAGTCTTAAAGTATGTTTCAAAGATAAATGTGACACATCAAGATGTGCTAATAGGATTGTTTTTGTTATCTCTAGGAATGAGACAAAAGAATTGGGTTAAGCGTACTCTCATTCCGAAGAATATATCTTCTCTTACAACCTTCATTGAAGAATTTCTCAAACAATGGGCCCCTAGAACAAAAAGATACAAAGATATTCTCCATGCTATCATGGTGGCCCTCCAAAGGGAAGGATTATTTTCTAACCTTGTTGAGGAAGATGAAGAATCCATTGAGGAACAAGAAGTTGAAGAGGAGATTCATGAAGAGGGTTACTAATCCCTCGAAGAGGAGAAAGAATCACCTCATGAATCCATTGAAGACAATGTATATTTGATTAAAGAACAAGAGACTAAATGGGTGACTCATGAGGAAGATCACAAAATACACAAAGTAGAACATGAGTTTCCTTGTGAATCTACTGAAGACGAACACTTTGATGAAACACACCATGTTGAAAAACTAATACATGAAGAGGCCCCTCATGAAGATGAGACGTCGGTATTTTCCCCTCTATTTAATGAAGTCATCTAAGCTCCCATTCCTCCTACACATGAAGAGAATGTGGTAAGTTGTACTCCTTTCCATGTTTTTGATGTTGCTTCATTTCATGATTTGGAAAGTGAATAGGTTCTACAGGATCCCTTGGATGCATTAGACCCTTCATGCTATAATAAATGTAATGACGTGATTGAAAATATTAATGATTTTATACATGTTGGGAAACAAAGATGAGATATGAGTTTCTTCAGTTTTTATGGAGATCCTATCTATGATCTTGACGGTTGTCATCAGAAAGAGAATATAGAATTGTTTCCTTAGAACAAACATATGTATATGATAATAATAAAAATGTTTGGAAACTTAAAGATGACATGATCAACTACATGTTCCAACCACATAGGGATGACTTATTGCAACACTCTCATGATGGTTCTCGATCACATCCTATAAGTTTTGATACATATTCTTTAGAGTAATTGGATTTATTCAATGAAGAAGATTTTCAACCACCTTTATTCTCTAACTTTGATGGAGATGAGGCCATGATTTTCCTAGAACAAGATTTCCATGACAAGAGTTTCCAACCTTCTCCTTTTTCATCTTGTTATTCCGCTAAATATACGGATGGAAGTTTTCCTCCTGATGGATATTTTCCTAAGGGGCAAAGTTGTTTTCAATTTATGATTTTTTGCAATGATTTTCAGTATCACATAGAAGACCAACAAACCCTATGTTGTGAGGATTTTTTTTTCTTGAGATCTTTACCCATGTCCAAGTCTTCATCCATCATTTCCTTGGGTGATCATCAGGCTTCCTTCAGATTTATTTTCATTCCATCCCAAGCCTCACAGAGTGATCAGAGCCAGGGTAGTCAACCTTCAGATCCTTTTAGTCATCCTTATGAACCTTTATCTTATCACAACCTTATTCAAAGATGGATTGAGCATTCTTGTGGAAATGTCTCTTGGCATAAGTTTTTTCCTCCATCCCACCCTTGTGAGTTTAATTTCATGTTTTTCTCTCCTATGATGATTATCCTAGCCCATGATCATTTTTTTTTTGAATTGTCTTTGATTTGGTTTATTTTTAAGCACGAGGGTAATTTTTTTGGATTTGATGAGACCCTAAGATGGATTCACTGGTAATATGATTATACCTAGCATTGCAGTTGACGTGTAGCATTAGGGTAGGTAGGTCATTCTCATTTTGCATTTGTATATATGTTTGCATTATGCATTCATTCTAGTGTAGCTCTTCATTCTCTTGCATATACATGGCGTCACATTTTCATTTGTATATTATGCATTCATATTTGGAACTTTCATTTTTCATTGTATCTTTGCTGTAGTGAAATTTTTTCCTTTCCAACATGATTTTTGATTTACTACTAACCCCAGTAGATCACCTCCACCAACCTATACTTATAATGTTTTAGTCTTGTTAGAAGCGGGTGCAAGATTGCAGGTATTAAACAACCAGAGATGTTGAGGTTCTCATGCACTGGGCGGTGAGCACATGTCCCTATGTTGAAGCCATATGTTACCCCTCCATGCCTAGGGGTAACTAGAGGATATCATCTCTCATGGTACGCAATGTAGCAATGATCCCGACCATGATGATGATCAACATGTCAACAAATAACAACCCAACATCCCCCCCATATTACCTTCTCTATCGCAGATAAGCCAAGCTCATCACATCCAGATAACTCATTGTATAGGAGATGGTAAGTCAACGTCACTGTGAGGTATGTTAGTCCTTCTTTCATGCGAAGTGTTGTGCTTAATTTACTAGGCATATGGATGAGGATCATTGGTTGAAGTTGGATAATGGATCACTGGCTCAAGAAGTTATATTTCTTTCCTTGTTTCACCTTGGTGGTTAGCTTTTGTGCCCTAGTCTTGTGTTTTCACCACCCAGGGAAAATGGGTACTACTGGGGGGGCTTCACAAGGGTAACGTTCCATTCCCCACTATACTTAACACTTTCCATCTTGTAGTCTGTCGCAATGTACTAAACTTCGGTAATGAGTCATGGTTCGTTCTCTCACGAGACGAAGGGGATGAAGACCCATAGGTTGATGCAAATGCTATAAAAAATGAAAATGGCCACCAATAAAATCCAAAGGCCAGCTTGAGCTCTGTTATCGTTCAGTTTGTAGGATAGGTCAAGTAGCTTGAAGGCAGGAGTCAAACTGGCGTAATAGGAGCTTTCCCCACCCAATATCACCTCGATGGGGAGCTCTTTCTATTCAGGGTGGCTAATCCCAAGGGAGACGTCCCTAGTAATTTGGGGTTCTGAAAGGTCTTAAGGTTTATAGGATCAAGATGAAGATTTCCTTTCACAGATTACTGCCAAGAAAGATAGTCAAAGAGAAGGTATTCCACTAAAAAAGGGCACCTGTTTGCGAGACAAGGCAAATAAAACTAAAACGTGCAGCAGTGGTTAGTACTTCAAATTGTTAATGACTATCTTTGATATATACACATGAGCATAAATAAATGTAATTATTGACTAAGTCAATGATTGCAATTAAAGCTAAGACTTATAATTATTACTTCCTCAATAAATACAAATGATAGATCATTCAATGTATAAAATTAATCCTTGATTTATCACAACGTATTAAATGTGCTCATATATATATATATTGTTGTTGCGTCACTATACTACTAAGGGTGACGTCAGCCCTAGTTCTAGGTTAGTTTTTGAAAGGCAAGGAAGTGGACGTTTTGCAAATTAAGCCAATGAAAATAATCTACACATCAATGCCAATTGCTAGATGACAAGGCCACAACGTTTTATACCAAACAAGAGATCA
>JZKD02S1247735.1:0-12289 GCA_000966675.3 Picea glauca
GTCTCGTGATCAGTCCATATGGCAAACGACAACACGAATCATACTCCATGATGAACAGACTCCATTTTGGGATTTGATGGGATTGTTCGACTGTCTCTCTATTTTATATATACACAGACGTAGAAAGTGTAAGATTCGTCGCAGCACAGCTTAATATTCATGCATATAATGATCATTTCCGTAGTCCGTGATTCATTTCATGCCAGGACAAAAAATACCTGAACGTATGGAAATAAACAGTTTACTGTAATAATATATTGCGATAAGAATACATAGTTCTAATTCTTGGATCGGCATATATTTTAAGCTTTGTTTGCTTTCGAAAAATCCCTGAAAGGACCTCCCGTGACTATCTAGATTCCCCGAAGCACCTCATAAAAATCGAAGTTATTCCGGATCCTCCTCCTCTCAACATCAAATTAGAGTAGAGCCCTATAATTTCAGCCTAGTCGGCTCTGCTCTGATCTGCTTTATTACGTGACATTATTAGAGATGTCGCGTTAAAATAAGGATGGGAGGGCCACAAGGACCAGGACCGAACACGGGTGCTTTGGGAGCAGCGAGTGGAAACAAAGATTTATAAATATGAGTCACGGGCTAAGCTGCAGGAGCATTGCTGAGG
The DNA here is from genome assembly GCA_000966675.3 of Picea glauca. NCBI lineage: Eukaryota > Viridiplantae > Streptophyta > Pinopsida > Pinales > Pinaceae > Picea > Picea glauca. The sequence goes on from JZKD02S1247735.1 coordinate 623, forward strand.
TCACCAAAATTCAATTCCACTGTCGTATCTCCCGGTAAGACTGCCAAAGTTTCTTAGAATACCGTGGGCGACTACACAGTGCTCAGTGAAGACTAGACTGGATGTGGGGGGCCGCCATGGTTCGATTCACAGTGAAACACGTAGAAAACGGGCGATTCATTGGAATAAGTGATAAGGCTTTTTAACAAATTCAGCGCCTTTTGGCTGCTGGACCTTCCAACTGATTAAACTTTAAGACGTTGTACTGGTCGTTTCACGGGCCGACCGCGGATTGGAAAAATCCAAGGCCTTTTATTGTTTTTCTGTTGACCGTTTTTGTCTCTTCCCGTCACGAATGCGCAGGAAGGAAATTGGAATTGACAATATTGAACCGCATGAAATGCACCAGACGAAGTGGGCACATGTACAGATCTGGTTGTTTGGTTCTCCTGTCTTCGTCGAGGTCAGACAATGGGCAGAGGAAAGAAGGAACTAACGAGTACCTACTTGTCCTTCAATTGAAGTGCCACATCGCCGTAAGTCCTTGGCTCTCTGAGGCCCAGGGTGGGGGGATTTTGAGAATGCTTATTCAGTCCTTTTCTGTTTTCGTTTTCATGTGGGGTAAATTATGTTGTTTACAAGTGATTGATTGGGTTGGGTTTTCATGTGGGGTAAATTATGCTGTTTACATGTGATTGATTGGGTTGGGTTGGTGAAATCAAAATGTCTAAATTACTCAAAAACGATATTAGTACTTGTACTTTTGTTTATAAGTGCTTGTGAAAAAAAGTGGAGTTAATGACATGCTTATGCTTTTGTTTGTTTGTGTGTGCATGCACTTTAAAAAAAAATGGGTGGGTCAGTGATATGCTTGTGCTTGTCAAAACGGATGAATACAGTGGCAATGGTCAAGATTTTCATATTTTTGTTGGTATGTGTGTATGCATATTATAGGAAGAGTTTTGTTATTAGTGAGTTTCATGTGTGTGGATGTGTTTGTGTCTTGATCAATTTTGATAGAATAGATATTAGTTTTATTGTCCGTGATGATGGGTAGAGTGTCTACTCAAATTTTGATAGAATAGATATTAACTTCATTGTTTACTGGAAAATTGAATTTACCTCTTATCTCACATCCTCTGTTTGTTGGAAATTTGATAAGAATATTCAGAACATTTCATTTCCAATGATTTTTAAAATCATTATTAAAATTACAATTTTTAATATCTTAAAAGAAATTAACAAAAAATTAACTTTAATTTTAAATTATTAAGTTGGATAGTGATCCAGTCCTAGGATCATGAAGTGGGCTAACTGGGGAGTGAGTTACTTTTCAGGGAGTGAGTTACTTTTCCAGCTGTGAGGTTTGAAATTTCTGGTCAATTTCTGAGCAACTGGGTTGGTTTAAAATGAGGAAAAATCCCTGAGACAAGGTTCTGAAATGCATGGAACTTTGATCCATGCTAAACTTAGACTACCCCTGAAAATCTAACAGAATTCAGGCTCATTTCTTTTTCCTAGAAAACCTGTCTATTTGCTCCAGAGTTAGTTTACTCCCTAAGATCATATCTACAAAACCATGGAAAAGTGGGGTTATTTGAGTTTTAGTTGTTCTCAGTTACTTTTAGGGGGTGATGTTTTAATTTCTGGTCAATCCATAATTCTGATCATTTTCTGAGCATCTGGGTTAGTTTAAAATGGAAAAAAAATAGTAAGACAAGGTTCTAAAATGCATGAAACTTTGATCATGCTAAACTCAGGCTATCCCTAAAAATCTAACCGGATTCAGGTCCATTTTTTTTTTTTTTTTTTTAAACCGAAAAACAGATCTGTTCGTTTCTGAGTTAACTTACTCCCTAGGATCATATCTACAAAACGATGGAAAAGTGGGGTTATTTGATTTCCCGTTGTCCTGTTAACTCACAGAACTTGGATGTTGGATGCGATAAAGGACATTCAAACCCAAGGGAAGACGGCAGGGTTTGCGACAAACAGAGAAGACAAAACAGGTCCTTTACTAGCGACGCAACCAGGTAGATACGTGTCTACCAGATAGATGAAGACTAGACTCTGGAGGTACCATTGGGGCCCTCAATCATGGCCAACTTCTAACTTCAACCGCGTGAACCAACCCTTCTCACCTTTCGATGAACCTATGCCAGTTCCTGCACGTGAATAGGAACGTAAATTTGTTATGACAGATGAATATTTTAAAATTTACTGTCGTTTCTTGATTAGAATGGGTACTGGTCCTACTGGAGCAATGAAAGATTGGACTCAGACGCTATATTTTGATGCGTCCATTAAGTTAGTTCTAGCGGTTTGAAGGTGTGAATTCTGCATGAGAATCATGGTTTACAGATAACCTTGCTCCTCGAAAACCTTGCTTTTCCGACATGCAAGAAGTTTAAATCTTGATTCTCATTGGAATACTCAATCAGTGTTATTTCGCTACGTAAAATCTGAAGACAATCCACTGCAGTTGTGCAAATGTGGAGAAGAGTACAGAGTTTGCAGGTCTCGTGAGATTGCATGTGAGTGGGACCTCATGTTTTCTCTCGCTCTATCACGAACTTTACGGGCCTCGCCCCCTGAATTGTCAAGAGGAATTATGTCTGGTTCACGTGTTCTAACTTGGGTCCCTGTTTTGAAGGAGAAAGATGATTTAATTGGTCATCCTTTCCAGTCTGAACAACTCCGTGCATGGCATCTCCATTCGTTTATTTAAGAGGCCTAACGCTTGGGACGACTCATGCTTGATCAGTCCTTGCTATCCATTCACGTCCATGTTGTGGTTTTGCCTTCTCTGAATAAGCTGGTGGCCCATAAGTTAAAACAATCTGAGGAATTTCCTTCGGATCGAATTAACTCCGACTCCGTCAGTTTCTATGCGACAAATGCCCACCCGTGACCCTAGAAGACAAAACTGTTCTTCAGGCTATTTGTTTCATATAATTGATTCCCAACCATTGTCTAACCATATGAATATTTGAAGTATTTGTGTCGCATTAGTCTCTGCTCTCTTAGTTCAAAATATAACAGCTTTGGGAAGGATGCCTGCCAAGACTGAATTTTTTCTTATGCTTCTTATAATTTTCCTTCTACTTCAACATGAGTCCTGCATTGGGTCAAATGTAGGCAAAAAGAAACCAGGGCCTCCTTTGAAGCACCCTGCACCTGGCAGGAAACAGGGTTCTGGCAGTCCCCCTCCTTCACCTGGTAGGAAAAAGGGCTCTGGCAGTCCCCCAGTACCATCCCAAGGATACCCCAAGGGCTATTCCAATATTTTCGATGTGCTTTCCTATGGAGCCAAGGGAGATGGAGTGACTGACGATACCAAGGTAAATTAATGTTTCTTCCTCTTGTTCCCAGTCATCAGTATCCCCATGAAACAAGATATAGTACTAACTATGAATTGTAATAACAGGCTTTCCAGACTGCATGGCAAGCAGCCTGTAGTGTGGAGTCAGCTATAGTCGAAGTACCTGCTGAGTTTCGGTTTCTTGTTGGACCCATTTCATTTTCTGGACCTTGTCAGCCTAGCATCACCTTTCAGGTTGAGCTTTTCCCATCCTGTGAAAAATGCTATGCATTTCGTGCTTGTGCCACTCTTGCTCCATAGATTTTACAGGATCTCCCGTTTACGTAAACAAAAATATTCTGTTATATTCTATATGTTTCCATAGAATTGATGTTATTTTCATGGATTGATTTCAGATTGATGGAACAATCATAGCACCCGTGAATCCTCGCGCATGGGGGCCTGCAGGGATGCTACAGTGGATACAATTCATTAAATTGAATGCCATCACCATTCAGGGATGTGGCGTTATTGATGGAAGAGGATCAGTTTGGTGGGGATCTTCTGACTGCGAGGTAAAGTTATTGAACCAATTTTAATGTCATAGTCAAGGATTTGAGGTCTCTCAATTGATTATGGGATAAATATGCTTCCTGATTAGACTTGTTATTCCTTTTCTGTGGGACATGTTGTATGTGAAACTACAGTTAAATAAACCTTTAGTACGGGGTCCTTAAAATCACGTCTACAACTATAAATTCTATTCTTCTCATCATGAAATAGATAATTTGGAGCTATGCTAATTCAATTTTCATTTTTGAGTTTCTGTATTAATTCATACCCACATTGTAACTAATCTCCTGATCTGAAATGCAGATAAGCAGCCAAAAGGGGCAACAAATGCCAAACATCAAGCCCACTGTAAGTTCCACCGAAAGTTTCCTGTCCAGAAAGAGATCAAGATCAACTTTGGCTTTTAACATGCATGCAAAAAAAAAGGATTATAAGTGAATTCTGTATTGTATAATCTGCAGGCATTGAGATTCTACGGAAGCATAGGTGTGACTGTGAAGGACATAACCATNGTCTCGTGATCAGTCCATATGGCAAACGACAACACGAATCATACTCCATGATGAACAGACTCCATTTTGGGATTTGATGGGATTGTTCGACTGTCTCTCTATTTTATATATACACAGACGTAGAAAGTGTAAGATTCGTCGCAGCACAGCTTAATATTCATGCATATAATGATCATTTCCGTAGTCCGTGATTCATTTCATGCCAGGACAAAAAATACCTGAACGTATGGAAATAAACAGTTTACTGTAATAATATATTGCGATAAGAATACATAGTTCTAATTCTTGGATCGGCATATATTTTAAGCTTTGTTTGCTTTCGAAAAATCCCTGAAAGGACCTCCCGTGACTATCTAGATTCCCCGAAGCACCTCATAAAAATCGAAGTTATTCCGGATCCTCCTCCTCTCAACATCAAATTAGAGTAGAGCCCTATAATTTCAGCCTAGTCGGCTCTGCTCTGATCTGCTTTATTACGTGACATTATTAGAGATGTCGCGTTAAAATAAGGATGGGAGGGCCACAAGGACCAGGACCGAACACGGGTGCTTTGGGAGCAGCGAGTGGAAACAAAGATTTATAAATATGAGTCACGGGCTAAGCTGCAGGAGCATTGCTGAGGTCACCAAAATTCAATTCCACTGTCGTATCTCCCGGTAAGACTGCCAAAGTTTCTTAGAATACCGTGGGCGACTACACAGTGCTCAGTGAAGACTAGACTGGATGTGGGGGGCCGCCATGGTTCGATTCACAGTGAAACACGTAGAAAACGGGCGATTCATTGGAATAAGTGATAAGGCTTTTTAACAAATTCAGCGCCTTTTGGCTGCTGGACCTTCCAACTGATTAAACTTTAAGACGTTGTACTGGTCGTTTCACGGGCCGACCGCGGATTGGAAAAATCCAAGGCCTTTTATTGTTTTTCTGTTGACCGTTTTTGTCTCTTCCCGTCACGAATGCGCAGGAAGGAAATTGGAATTGACAATATTGAACCGCATGAAATGCACCAGACGAAGTGGGCACATGTACAGATCTGGTTGTTTGGTTCTCCTGTCTTCGTCGAGGTCAGACAATGGGCAGAGGAAAGAAGGAACTAACGAGTACCTACTTGTCCTTCAATTGAAGTGCCACATCGCCGTAAGTCCTTGGCTCTCTGAGGCCCAGGGTGGGGGGATTTTGAGAATGCTTATTCAGTCCTTTTCTGTTTTCGTTTTCATGTGGGGTAAATTATGTTGTTTACAAGTGATTGATTGGGTTGGGTTTTCATGTGGGGTAAATTATGCTGTTTACATGTGATTGATTGGGTTGGGTTGGTGAAATCAAAATGTCTAAATTACTCAAAAACGATATTAGTACTTGTACTTTTGTTTATAAGTGCTTGTGAAAAAAAGTGGAGTTAATGACATGCTTATGCTTTTGTTTGTTTGTGTGTGCATGCACTTTAAAAAAAAATGGGTGGGTCAGTGATATGCTTGTGCTTGTCAAAACGGATGAATACAGTGGCAATGGTCAAGATTTTCATATTTTTGTTGGTATGTGTGTATGCATATTATAGGAAGAGTTTTGTTATTAGTGAGTTTCATGTGTGTGGATGTGTTTGTGTCTTGATCAATTTTGATAGAATAGATATTAGTTTTATTGTCCGTGATGATGGGTAGAGTGTCTACTCAAATTTTGATAGAATAGATATTAACTTCATTGTTTACTGGAAAATTGAATTTACCTCTTATCTCACATCCTCTGTTTGTTGGAAATTTGATAAGAATATTCAGAACATTTCATTTCCAATGATTTTTAAAATCATTATTAAAATTACAATTTTTAATATCTTAAAAGAAATTAACAAAAAATTAACTTTAATTTTAAATTATTAAGTTGGATAGTGATCCAGTCCTAGGATCATGAAGTGGGCTAAATGGGGAGTGAGTTACTTTTCAGGGAGTGAGTTACTTTTCCAGCTGTGAGGTTTGAAATTTCTGGTCAATTTCTGAGCACCTGGGTTGGTTTAAAATGAGGAAAAATCCCTGAGACAAGGTTCTGAAATGCATGGAACTTTGATCCATGCTAAACTTAGGCTACCCCTGAAAATCTAGCAGAATTCAGGCTCATTTCTTTTTCCTAGAAAACCTGTCTATTTGCTCCAGAGTTAGTTTACTCCCTAAGATCATATCTACAAAACCATGGAAAAGTGGGGTTATTTGAGTTCTAGTTGTTCTCAGTTACTTTTAGGGGGTGATGTTTTAATTTCTGGTCAATCCATAACTCTGATCATTTTCTGAGCATCTGGGTTAGTTTAAAATGGAAAAAAAATAGTAAGACAAAGTTCTAAAATGCATGAAACTTTGATCATGCTAAACTCAGGCTATCCCTAAAAATCTAACCGGATTCAGGTCATTTTTTTTTTTTTTAAACCGAAAAACAGATCTGTTTGTTTCTGAGTTAACTTACTCCCTAGGATCATATCTACAAAACCATGGAAAAGTGGGGTTATTTGAGTTCCCGTTGTCCTGTTAACTCACAGAACTTGGATGTTGGATGCGATAAAGGACATTCAGACCCAAGGGAAGACGGCAGGGTTTGCGACAAACAGAGAAGACAAAACAGGTCCTTTACTAGCGACGCAACCAGGTAGATACGTGTCTACCAGATAGATGAAGACTAGACTCTGGAGGTACCATTGGGGCCCTCAATCATGGCCAACTTCTAACTTCAACCGCGTGAACCAACCCTTCTCACCTTTCGATGAACCTATGCCAGTTCCTGCACGTGAATAGGAACGTAAATTTGTTATGACAGATGAATATTTTAAAATTTACTGTCGTTTCTTGATTAGAATGGGTACTGGTCCTACTGGAGCAATGAAAGATTGGACTCAGACGCTATATTTTGATGCGTCCATTAAGTTAGTTCTAGCGGTTTGAAGGTGTGAATTCTGCATGAGAATCATGGTTTACAGATAACCTTGCTCCTCGAAAACCTTGCTTTTCCGACATGCAAGAAGTTTAAATCTTGATTCTCATTGGAATACTCAATCAGTGTTATTTCGCTACGTAAAATCTGAAGACAATCCACTGCAGTTGTGCAAATGTGGAGAAGAGTACAGAGTTTGCAGGTCTCGTGAGATTGCATGTGAGTGGGACCTCATGTTTTCTCTCGCTCTATCACGAACTTTACGGGCCTCGCCCCCTGAATTGTCAAGAGGAATTATGTCTGGTTCACGTGTTCTAACTTGGGTCCCTGTTTTGAAGGAGAAAGATGATTTAATTGGTCATCCTTTCCAGTCTGAACAACTCCGTGCATGGCATCTCCATTCGTTTATTTAAGAGGCCTAACGCTTGGGACGACTCATGCTTGATCAGTCCTTGCTATCCATTCACGTCCATGTTGTGGTTTTGCCTTCTCTGAATAAGCTGGTGGCCCATAAGTTAAAACAATCTGAGGAATTTCCTTCGGATCGAATTAACTCCGACTCCGTCAGTTTCTATGCGACAAATGCCCACCCGTGACCCTAGAAGACAAAACTGTTCTTCAGGCTATTTGTTTCATATAATTGATTCCCAACCATTGTCTAACCATATGAATATTTGAAGTATTTGTGTCGCATTAGTCTCTGCTCTCTTAGTTCAAAATATAACAGCTTTGGGAAGGATGCCTGCCAAGACTGAATTTTTTCTTATGCTTCTTATAATTTTCCTTCTACTTCAACATGAGTCCTGCATTGGGTCAAATGTAGGCAAAAAGAAACCAGGGCCTCCTTTGAAGCACCCTGCACCTGGCAGGAAACAGGGTTCTGGCAGTCCCCCTCCTTCACCTGGTAGGAAAAAGGGCTCTGGCAGTCCCCCAGTACCATCCCAAGGATACCCCAAGGGCTATTCCAATATTTTCGATGTGCTTTCCTATGGAGCCAAGGGAGATGGAGTGACTGACGATACCAAGGTAAATTAATGTTTCTTCCTCTTGTTCCCAGTCATCAGTATCCCCATGAAACAAGATATAGTACTAACTATGAATTGTAATAACAGGCTTTCCAGACTGCATGGCAAGCAGCCTGTAGTGTGGAGTCAGCTATAGTCGAAGTACCTGCTGAGTTTCGGTTTCTTGTTGGACCCATTTCATTTTCTGGACCTTGTCAGCCTAGCATCACCTTTCAGGTTGAGCTTTTCCCATCCTGTGAAAAATGCTATGCATTTCGTGCTTGTGCCACTCTTGCTCCATAGATTTTACAGGATCTCCCGTTTACGTAAACAAAAATATTCTGTTATATTCTATATGTTTCCATAGAATTGATGTTATTTTCATGGATTGATTTCAGATTGATGGAACAATCATAGCACCCGTGAATCCTCGCGCATGGGGGCCTGCAGGGATGCTACAGTGGATACAATTCATTAAATTGAATGCCATCACCATTCAGGGATGTGGCGTTATTGATGGAAGAGGATCAGTTTGGTGGGGATCTTCTGACTGCGAGGTAAAGTTATTGAACCAATTTTAATGTCATAGTCAAGGATTTGAGGTCTCTCAATTGATTATGGGATAAATATGCTTCCTGATTAGACTTGTTATTCCTTTTCTGTGGGACATGTTGTATGTGAAACTACAGTTAAATAAACCTTTAGTACGGGGTCCTTAAAATCACGTCTACAACTATAAATTCTATTCTTCTCATCATGAAATAGATAATTTGGAGCTATGCTAATTCAATTTTCATTTTTGAGTTTCTGTATTAATTCATACCCACATTGTAACTAATCTCCTGATCTGAAATGCAGATAAGCAGCCAAAAGGGGCAACAAATGCCAAACATCAAGCCCACTGTAAGTTCCACCGAAAGTTTCCTGTCCAGAAAGAGATCAAGATCAACTTTGGCTTTTAACATGCATGCAAAAAAAAAGGATTATAAGTGAATTCTGTATTGTATAATCTGCAGGCATTGAGATTCTACGGAAGCATAGGTGTGACTGTGAAGGACATAACCATYCAAAACAGCCCGCAGTGTCACCTTAAATTTGATAGTTGCACTTCCGTCAAAGTTTCCAGCGTTACAATCTCTTCTCCCTGGGACAGCCCAAACACAGATGGAATACATCTTCAAAATTCTCAAGACGTTGAAATACATCATTCCTCGATGGCATGTGGTAATGGTCATCGGATATATAATTTTCTCAGTAAGAAATTTTTGAAAATAATGTTTCAAGAATAATTGGGTTGGATTTCTTGCAAAACAGTGATCACTTGGGATCATCTTCAACAAATCAAACGCAACTGTTCCTAAAACATTATTATCAAATATATAATTTGACATAAGTATGGATGCCGATCCTTAAAACCAGATAACAATGGTTTGTTCTCTTTTTTTTTAACAGGCGATGACTGCGTATCTATACAAACAGGGTGTTCAAACGTACGCGTGCACAACATTAACTGTGGACCTGGTCATGGTATCAGGTATTATTAAATACGTTTCATACAATAATGTTGCATTAAATGTAATATATGCTGATTTAAAGAGAGTTTTATGGGGATTTGGTAATAATTTTGCAGTGTTTAAATAGTGTTTTTAATGTATAAATAATTGTAGCTTTCAAAATTTAAGGTATTTGTAATATAATATGAAATTTTCAAGTTAAAATTTGTCATTTCAATTATTTTAAATAATATTTTTGAATGTATAAATTGATTTAGCTTTGTAAACTCAATATATTTGTAACATAATTGTCCTCAAGGATGTAGATGGATTGGCAAGTGCTGTGTAAATGGAAGAAAATTTGTAAAATAAAATCTCATGTTATATTCTCACCCGAACTTACTCTACATCATTCTTACAGACTGGGTGATTGCACCTGGAATTATAGTAATAACCGCCTGGGGATCATCCATGTCAATTATTTTTTTTAAATTTTAACCAAATTTATGAAATGCTTATAGATTACTAAAATTCCTTGCTGCTACTAATTCCTTTGACTGACGATAATGATTTGACATGGCAGCATTGGAGGACTCGGAAAGGACAAAACAAAAGCATGTGTTTCAAATATCACTGTTTATGACAGTTCCATTGGAGATTCCTTAAACGGGGTTCGAATCAAGACATGGCAGGTGTTTTAAATATTCATAATTTGAATTATTAGAAATCTTTTTGTTAGTGGATATGTTATTTTTTCCTTTCCAACTCAGAAAAAAATCCTATCTTTAATTGATAATCACAGGATTGGAATTTATGATTAAAAATTGATTAAATGTGTACATTTCCAATTAGCGTTAATATAGTAATTAGCATAGCAGCAAACTAGTGGTCGGTGAAGGTTGAAAGGTTTGGGTTGGTAAAATTTCCAACTCAGAAAAAATTCTATCTTTAATTAATAATCATAAGATTGAAATTTATGATTAAAAGATGATTAAATGTGTCCATTTCCAATAAATGTACACCTTTCTTCTTAAAAATGTACATATACTCATAAATTAATCATTTGTTATATGATTTTGTACTGCAGGGAGGAATGGGATCGGTGAAAGGAGTTTCGTTCTCCAACATTCAAGTCTCCAACGTGAAAATTCCCATTGTGATCGATCAATTTTACTGCGACAAAAGTATTTGCAGCAATCAGAGCTCAGCTGTCGCAATATCAGGCGTCACATACGAGAATATTAGAGGAACATATGCTTACAAAGCCGTCCATCTCGCCTGCAGCGATAATGTACCATGCACAGAAGTGGTTTTAACAGAGATTGAACTTCACCCGGTGGAACGGATCCTACAGCAGCCATTCTGCTGGAAAACTTACGGCCAAGCTCAGAACCCGTCGATACCACCAATATATTGTTTGCATGCCGGAAACCCTTACAAAAATCCTGGTAGCTTACAATCAAACCGGGATGGTTGCTAGTTACCATTCTCTGATTTCTGCTGCCATTGGATATGTACATGATAATTTTGGCATTGTAAATAAGATCAGCTTTTATACACGCTGCGGACATGCACATGACAAATTCATTCAGCTTTTTGAAAACAGTTATTTCGAACTAAACAAAATCTCTCTGACGCGTCGTGAATGCTATCAGAGCTTTAATGAGAAAGAATATACACGTGTACGCGAATTTTCAGAAATAGGATTTACAGATACACAATCTGGGGTATGGAGACTGGTAGCTTGGTATCTGTTAGACAGTGTGAGGATGGAGATGGAGAATGGTAGCTGTCATGGGTTAAATTTAGCTTTTGGATTAATTTTTTTTTTATGTATTTTTCTAAGTACAAAAAATGGTTTACTAATTTTTATTTTCTTGATTTAAACAAAAGTA
>JZKD02S1247746.1:0-12289 GCA_000966675.3 Picea glauca
AATCGTGATTAAAAAAAATTGAAAAATAGTCATTGGAAAGCTAACACAATTCTTCACAAGTTTTGTTTTTACTGTAAAGTGAAATTCTAAATAAAAAAAATACTTTTGTATGTCATAATTTGAATAACTTGTGAAGATACAGCTTTTTTTCTCATAAAACAAGCAAAAGTGTAACCCATCTTCATGATTTCACCCTACTCCAATTGCAAATACACTCGCCTCACACTTGACCTAGAATGTCTTGCTAAAATCTGGCAAAGCCAAAATTGGTTGTTTCGTGATCTTTTTCTTCAGCAGATTGAAACTCTTCTCTGCCTCCTCTGTCCAGTGAAAAAATTTGTGTCTTTTCTTCACCATATCTGTCATTGGTGCACTAATTACACTGAAATTTCGGATGAATTTCCTGTAGATACTAGCCAAACCATGGAAGCTTCGTACTTCAAACACACTTTTCGGCAATGGCCAATTCTTAATTGCATCCACCTTTTCCGTGTCCATTTTTAGCTCATTCGCAGAGATAACAAAACCCAAATAAATGATTTATGTCCTCATAAATTATGATTTATTCATATTAATCAACAACTTCTCTTGCTTTAATCTCTTCATCACTGCAGCTAAATGCTTTAAGTTCTCTGCTTTTGTCTTGCTGAAAATTAATATATCATCAAGATATACAATGACAAATTTCCCAATGAAATCCTTCAAGACTTTATTCATCAAACTCATGAAAGTACTAGGTGAATTCGTTAAGCCAAATGGCATGAGAAGCCATTCATACAACCCTTCATTTATCTTGAATGTTTTCTTCCATTCATCACCTTCCCTCATACGAATTTGATGATACCCACATTTCAAATCAACTTTTGAAAAAAACTTTGCTCCACTCAAGAAATCCATCAAATCGTCCATCCTTGGTAATGAGAATTTGTATTTGATGGTAATCTTGTTGATTTCCCTTGATTCTATACACATTCTCTAGCCTCCATGTTTCTTTGGGATGAGCATTGTTGGAACAATGCATGGACTCAAGGTCTCTCTAACCAATCCTTTGTCCATTAAGTCCTGGACCTGTCTCTTGACTTCCTCATTTCCCTGTGGCGTCAACCTGTACACTACTTTATTTGGTAAACTGGATTCAGGTATAATATCAATGTAATGTCTTATACTTCTGATAGGTGGCAACGAATAGGGGAGTTTGTCCACTACGATATCAACAAACTCTTCTAGCAACTTCTGGATTTATTTTGGCAAATCATCTATCCTTGTACTGGTCAAAACAAGTCTAGGCTTCCTGACAACAATAAATTATGTGTCTTCCTTCTTCTTAACCTCCTTAAGAATTTCTTTCCCACTCATGAGAAGTACAACGTTGCTTATCTATGTTTTCACCTCTTGGTTTTTAATTGGCAACAACATGTGCGTCCTCCCATTTTTCTCTAGGGTGTACATGTTCTTCCTCCCATCATGAATCAAGTTCCTATCATATTTCCACAGTCTACCTCAAAATAGATGACAAAAATCCATGGAAATGACATCACATAATATTTCATCTTTATATCCTCCTATTTTAAATTCAACTAAACATTGTTTAGTGACATTTACCTGATGTCCTTTTTGTAGCCATGAAACTCTGTATGGGCTTGGATGTACAACAGTCTTTAGCTCCATCTTTTCTACCATTTATGTAGGTACGAGATTGTCTTTGCTACCGCTGTCCACTATGACTTTGCATACCCTCTCTTTGGTTTTGCAAGCAGATCGAAATAGATTGTTTCTTTGGGCTGGGTTCTCTGCCTCTTTCTCTGGCGTTAAGAGAACTTTCCTCATCATCAAGGATCTTCTTCCCTCGTCATATTCCGCCTCAACACTCCACCCTTGAGCTTCAGAAATGTGAGTTTCACCACCATCTTTCTTCTTATCTAGACACTCATAGGATTTATGTTCGATCTTTCCACCGACAAAGCATTTTACTTCACTACATCTGCCTCTTCCTCTTCCTCTAACTCAAGGAAAAGTATTTCTATCCACACACTGTCTTCCCTATGATCTTCCCCCTCTCTCAAGTTGAGTTTGAGGTTTCCTCCCATCTTCTTTAGAGTTTTGAGTTCTGTCTTAGGAAATTGTTTTGCCTCTAGCTTGAATTCTACCTTGACCTCTTTGACCTTGTTTCCAGCTCAACATCTCTTCAGCTTTTAGATCCATATGATAAGCATCTTCCACAATACAGTCATCATGATCATCTCATCTTGAATGTCATATCACATACCATTCATGTACCTGGAAACTTTTTCATCGTCGCTTTCCCGATGACCTTCTCTGATGTTTATCTTGTACAAATCTTCCGTGTATTCCTTCACTAACATCAACTTCTATCTCAAATTTTGCATCCACTGAAATATAGTGATTTGGTAATCCTTGGGTATAAATTTGTCTTTCATCTTTGCAACCATCCTATCCCATATTTTAATTTTATGCTTGTCGTTGCAGCGTCTGTCAGCCTATAGTTCATCCCACCATAGTGTTGCATTCCCTTTAAGTCTATTAACGACATGTTTTACCTTCTTTTCTTCCTCGACATCCTCATAGTCGAAGTATTTATCCAGAGCTCTAATCCAGTCTAGAAGCTCTTCAACATCTAGGTTTCCCTCATACACTGGAATGTCCATTTTTTCTCTGGTACATATCCTTGCAACAACTCTGAATAGGCATTCATCTGCAGTATGTTTGACTGCAACTTCTTCTTCTTCATTTCTATCTTCATTTTCGATTTTAGCTTCGTTGATATCCCCAACGTCAACTTGTAACTCACACATTTCTCTTTCCACTGCTGGATCAGGCATTTCCCTATCTCTTCTCCTTAGTGACATGGATGTAACATTTCTCCTCTTTTCTCTGCTATAGAAAGGAAAGAACTTTTTCTGGGCTCTGATACCACAATGATGCAGACCCCCAACCCTTGGGTCGAGATCCGCTAAGGATCATTCTAAAATTCCCTTGAGCTGAAGTGGCTCCTTTGATTCCATCTAGAACCTCCAATGAATCTATAGCTCCCTTGTAAAAACTCGCCCTATGTAACTTTACACAAGGCGCGAGTTTTTCCTTCTCCAAGTGACCACGACCTTGTCTTAGCGCAAGCATCTTTCACAACTCGCATGTTCGCGAGTCAAAGAACCTCAACTTTTATTCACCAAACATCAATACCCGAGATGCGATGGGGTATGGATCCTTCCTTGACAGCGCCCTCCATGCGTAATCGTCAGCTAGGGCTAAGTACTAGCACCTCTTCGCAACTCGCGACCTCATGAGTTGGAGTGTTGAACTTTGGCACTCTCCCTTTACGAAACCCTGAGAGGCGATGGTTGACTTCCTTTTAGTACTTGATGAATGTGTCACGCATTCAAACGAGCCCTCAGTTCTCACCCCTTCATGATCTCGCATGTTGAAAAGAACATCTTTAAAACCCTGAGTCTCCGATACATGATAGCTTTGTGGGGTTCTGATCCAACAATTCTCCTGTGCCTTGGATCAAATAGTTGTTCCTACTCCTTTCTACTCAGAATTTCACACAACTAAATAATTTGGTCTCTCCTCCGAACTCACAATATGCAATACCCCACGAATATTTAGATCTGACCGTTCTCCCATGAATTGGATCGAATGGTTTGGATCTCTTCCTCTGCTTCTCTCAACTTGGGACTTCGCGACTCTAAGATTTTAGTATTCCACCTCCAAACTCACAAACCCTGAGTTCACGAATGATCCGACGACCCAAACTGACCACGAATGATGGTCCTCATTGATCCTTGACACCAAAAAAATGGGTTCATCCAACACTTATCCACCCTGCAACTCCTCTCGATCCTACGGTCCTTGCAACTTCGTGAGTTCTCCATGGAGAATTTCGACAATTCGATTTCTTCCTCAAAAATCTCTATGAAACGAGCCAATGTTCTTCCCCCAAAACTTAACCTTCTGCACAAGGATTTCTCTTCCTCGTCTCCCTTTGAAGTATTTCAGTCTCCATCCTCCTTTGAAGTGTTCAAAGGTGTTATCCCTCCTGAACTTTCTCTTGTAAAACAAGTCTCCAGAAGGGTTCCTGCTCGCACTCCATGGGGAAAAATTTCAAATACTTCTGTGTATTTGATTCTTCGACCCTATGCACTCTCGACAATAGCATTCCTTCAACCTTTCAACCTTAGTTGATAAGTTCTAAGCCCTCAACTAGCCTGTGCACACCTTGCATGGCTTTTGTACTTCACATGCACGTCTGCTAGAATGAGAACAATGGTATCCCTCCTGAACATTCTCAGATAAAACTCAGAACCTTTGTCAACGCACACCTTGCGGACATTTCACTGCACTCCTTGTAGGAACTTCTCTCAAGAAGAGAAACAATTGAAACTCATTCTCTTTCTCTCTCTATACTTCATACATTCAACACAGCATAGCATCACAAAAAATGCATAACAGGGAGAATAAAACAACTGTAAGCATACCATTCAACATATGTAAACAGTAAACATCATAACACCATGAAAGTTGAGTCAAAGATTCATATAATAACCCAATTGCTTATGTACATGGGTTCTTCTCTACAACTCTCTCTATGGCTCTCTTCTTCTTCTCTACGCTAATGATACAACAACTACTACTATGATACAAAGGCGAGGGTGTCTATATGTGTTCTCCCTCCTACGCTCTAGCTATCTAATCTATGAATTCAAAACTTCCTACTGTCATTAACTGGGCTTAAATTCCTTTTACAATGACAGATGAGAGAAAATTTCTCAAGATCTGTTCACAACATGAAAGTATGTTTCCCTTAACTACTACATTAACATCTGTTCATTAATTTTTCAAAAACATTTCAAAATGTGAAAAATGTGTGATGCGCTCCTCTAGCTGTCTTCCTCCTTCATGCTCGCTTGGCTGGCTACTTACGATGCTCCTGCATCAGGATATAATCAACTTTTTCAGTGAGTTTATTGTTTTCATTGGAAGATAAAATTTTATTATGATCTTCTCATTTCTTGTAAATTCAGAGAATCTTGGTGGTTCTAAAATAGTCCAAAATCCCTAGGTTAAATCTCTCATCAATCAATTAGAATCAAGACTTTAGAAAAAATTCCTACAAAATTTAGGAGAGAATTTCTACTGAAAATAGAGTAAGTAGGTTCACTTATTAAGCTACTCCTTTCCTACTAGAGGATTGAATAGTTACTTATACCAAGTGGTAATACAATTTTTCAATTGAACTAAAATTGTAAAAAAATAGTGCATGCTCATGGAAATTGTATCATGGCACATGAACACATTGAGTAAAGAGATGAAACAACAACAATGGTTTTTTTCATTGTGTCTTCTCGTTTGAACCTATATGTTTTTCCATATAATCATAATACAAGTTCATAGAAACATATTACCACCATCTTCCCTTTGCTGGAATTGAATATACAAATTTGAATATGGATATTTCATGAATAAAAGAAAATTAATTTTATAAAATGGAAAGGTGTCACAAGAGAAATCATAAGGCCATTTCTCATTATACATATATGTACACAAAAATTTCATAAATAAAGGAAAATGATTTTTATAAAATGGAAAGGTGTTTCTAGGAATTAGGGAACCGATTTCAAAAGGTTTGAATAAATTTAAAAAGAGAGGAGGTGTTTGTAGAAATTAGAAAGCCAATTTGAAAAAAATTCAATGCCTCTAAAAGACCCAGGATCATATTCAACAACTTTAATATTTTTAGAGTTTATATTTATTAATTTCCATATAAACAATTGCTAATGAACTTTTCTTGAAAACCATATGTTCATATAATTAATAATAACAAACACATCAATCATTCAATAAACCAAGTATTAATTTGAAATGCTTAAAATATATTGTTAATACTCTTATGTTTATCTCTTTTCACACTACAATAAATCCCTATGATTAGCTCCCTTGTTTTCTTCCACTGATTGTTTTAATGTATTTTTATCCACTTTTTTGCTAAAGTCAGTGTTATTTATCAGGAGGGTGATATTTATGGAGCTATTTGTGTCGAGCAACAAAACTAGGTGCTAAACTAGCCGCTATTAGTGCTTAGTTTAGAACCCTTTTTAGCGCCCCATATAGAACCTAATTTAGCTCTCAGTTTAGTTCCCATCTTAGCTCCCAAATTAGCTCCCATTTTAGCTCCCATATTAGCTACCAGTTTAGCTCCAAGTTTAGCTTCTAGTTTAGCTTATAATTCAGTTCCCATTTTAGCTTCCATTTTATCTTCCATATTAGCTTCCTTTTTAGCTTCTATTTTGGATTCCAATTTAACTCCCAATGTGCCTAAATACTAATTTTGTTGATTTTTGGGGGGTTAAGTGGATAGGGGCTTTGGGGATTAGGTTATTTATGGATTTGAGGTCTAGGGATTAACGGTTAAGGGATCAATGGTTACAATTTAATGGATTAAGGGTGAATGCCTAATGGATTTGGGGCTTAGGGGTTAGGTAGTTTAATGATCAATTGATTAGGGATTATATATGGTCAAGGGATTAATGATATCCATCGATCCTACACATAATAATTGAGATCATCCATGTCTCATTTTCATCAGTCGTCATTTCCATATGTAGAATATTTGTGGAACTGGTCTCTTGAAATGCCATGCAACTTCCAATACACCCATCACAAATATTGCCTTCTGCCAACCCCTCGCAATGAGTAGTGAATGGGACCAACGTTGAAATTTCTTCAGTTTGTTCTTGTATGCATCCAAATTTGATATGGTTAGACTAGACACATGCGTTGATGGTATGGGAAGGTTTCAAGATTCAATGATGTCTGATGTCCCCACATAATATTTGAGATCATCCATGTTTTCATCAATGTTCATAATGAACGTCTCATTGTCATAATTTTTCATTTACCTATATAGAATCTTTGTTGGAACTCTCTTGAAATGTCATGGAACTTCCAATTTACCCACCAAAAATGCCATGCATCGACTCGGCATAGCGAATAGTGAATGGAGCCAACATTGAAATTTATTCAATATGTACTTGTATGCTTCACAATTTGACATGGTTACACTAGAAACATGCCTTGACAGTATGGGAGGGTTTCAAGACTCAAGGATGTATGATGTCCCCACATAATATTTGATATCGTCCACATTCACATCAATGCTCATCATGCACATGTCATTGTCATCATTCGCCATTCCCTTCTATAGAATTGTCGTCATAACTATCTTGAAATTTGATATGGAAATTCAAATACACCCATCACAAATTTCTTCCACTGAATTTGCACAGTGAGCAGTGAATGGGGCCAATGCTGATTTTTTTTCAATTTGTTCCCGTATGCATTGCAATTTGACATGGTTAGAATAAATAGTTGGATTGATGATATGGGAGGGTTTCAGGACCTAAGTATGTTTTTTGTCCCTGCATAATATTTGACATCGTCCATCTTTGCATCAATGTTCAATATAATGGATGTCTTATTGTCATCATTTTTTATTTCCATCTATAGAATATTTGTCATAAATCTCTTGAAATGTCATGGCACTTCCAATATACCCATCACCAATGTAATTTTGCAATGACCTTGCACAATGGGAAGTGAATGGGGCCAATGTTGAAATTTCTTCAAAATGTGCATGTATGCATCGAAATTCGACATGGTTAGACTAGACACATTCCTTGATAGTATGGGAGGGTTTCAAGACTCAAGGATGTTTGATGTCCCTACATAATCTTTGAGATCATTCATGTTTGCATCAACTTTCGTAATGGACGTCTCATTGTCATCATTCATCATTTCCATATGTAGAATCTTTGTTGGAACTCTCTTGAAATGTCATTAAACTTCTAATTCATCCACCACAAATTTCATGTATCGACCCCACATAGTGATCAGTGAATGGGGTCAATGTTGAAATTTCTTCAATGTCTTCCTGTATGTCTCAAAATTTTACATGGTTAGACTAGACACATGCCTCGACAGTGTGGAACGGTTTCAAGACTCAAGGATGTATGATGTCCCCACATAATATTTTAGATCGTCGATGTTTGCATCAATGTTCATAATGGATGTCTCACTATCATCATTCATTTTTTCCATCTGTAGAATCTTTGTTGGAACTCTCTTGTAATTTCATGGAAATTCCAATTCNGAGAATTTCTACTGAAAAGAGAGTAAGTAGGTTCACTTATTAAGCTACTCCTTTCCTACTAGAGGATTGAATAGTTACTTATACCAAGTGGTAATACAATTTTGCAATTGAACTAAAATTGTAAAAAAATAGTGCATGCTCATGGAAATTGTATCATGGCACATGAACACATTGAGTAAAGAGATGAAACAACAACAATGGTTTTTTTCATTGTGTCTTCTCGTTTGAACCTATATGTTTTTCCATATAATCATAATACAAGTTCATGGAAACATATGACCACCATCTTCCCTTTGTTGGAATTGAATATACAAATTTGAATACGGATATTTCATGAATAAAAGAAAATTAATTTTATATAATGGAAAGGTGTCACAAGAGAAATCATAAGGCCATTTCTCATTATACATATATGTACACAAAAATTTCATAAATAAAAGAAAATGATTTTTATAAAATGGAAAGGTGTTTCTAGGAATTAGGGACCGAATTTCAAAAGGTTTGAATAAATTTAAAAAGAGAGGAGGTGTTTGTAGAAATTAGAAAGCCAATTTGAAAAAATTTCAATGCCTCTAAAAGACCCACGATCATATTCAACAACTTTAATATTTTTAGAGTTTATATTTATTAATTTCCATATAAACAATTGCTAATGAACTTTTCTTCAAAACCATATGGTCATATAATTAATAACAACAAACACATCAATCATTCAATAAACCAAGTATTAATTTGAAATGCTTAAAATATATTGTTAATACTCTTGTGTTTATCTCTTTTCACACTACAATAAATCCCTATGATTAGCTCCCTTGTTTTCTTCCACTGACTGTTTTAATGTATTTTTATCCACTTTTTTGCTATAGTCAGTGCTATTTATCGGGAGGGTGATATTTATGGAGCTATTTGTGTCGAGCAAGAAAACTAGGTGCTAAAATAGCCGCTATTAGTTCTTAGTTTATAACCCTTTTTAGCGCCCCAAATAGCACCTAATTTATCTCTCAGTTTAGTTCCCATCTTAGCTCCCAAATTAACTCCCAGTTTAGCTCCCAATTTAGCTCCCAGTTTAGCTACCAGTTTAGCTCCAAGTTTAGCTTCCAGTTTAGCTTCTAATTTAGTTCCCGTTTTAGCTTCCAGTTTATCTTCCATATTATCTTCCTTTTTAGCTTCTATTTTGGATTCCAATTTAACTCCCAATGTGCCTAAATACTAATTTTGTTGATTTTTTGGGGGTTAAGTGGATAGGGTCTTTGGGGATTAGGTTATTTATGGATTTGAGGTATAGGGATTAAGGGTTAAGGGATTAGGGGTTACCTCTTAAGGGATTAAGGGTTAAGGGATCAATGGTTACAATTTAATGGATTAAGGGTGAATGCCTAATGGATTTGGGGCTTAGGGGTTAGGTGGTTTAATGATTAATTGATTAGGGATTATATATCGTCAAGGGATTAATGATATCCTTCGATCATACACATAATAATTGAGATCATCCATGTCTCATTTTCATTAGTCGTCATTTCCATATGTAGAATATTTGTGGAACCGATCTCTTGAAATGCCATGCAACTTCCAATACACCCATCACAAATATTGCCTTTTGCCAACCCCTCGCAATGAGTAGTGAATGGGGCCAACGTTGAAATTTCTTCAGTTTGTGCTTGTATGCATAAAAATTAGATATGGTTAGACTAGACACATGCATTGATGGTATGGGAAGGTTTCAAGACTCAAGGATGTCTGATGTCCCCACATAATATTTGAGATCATCCATGTTTTCATCAATGTTCATAATGAACGTCTCATTGTCATAATTTTTCATTTCCCTCTATAGAATCTTTGTTGGAACTCTCTTGAAATGTCATGGAACTTCCAATTTACCCACCAAAAATTCCATGCATCGACTCGACATAGTGAATACTGAATGGGGCCAACATTGAAATTTATTCAATATGTACTTGTATGCTTCGCAATTTGACATGGTTAGACTAGACACATGCCTTGACGGTATGGGAGGGTTTCAAGACTCAAGGATGTATGATGTCCCCACATAATATTTGATATCATCCACATTCACATCAATGCTCATCATGCACATGTCATTGTCATCATTTTTCATTCCCTTCTATAGAATTCTCGTCAGAACTATCTTGAAATTTGATATGGAAATTCCAATACACCCATCAGAAATTTCTTCCACTGAATTTGAACAGTGAGCAGTGAATGGGGCCAATTCTGAATTTTTTTCAATTTGTTCCCGTATGCATTGAAATTTGACATGGTTAGACTAGATAGTTGGATTGATGATATGGGAGGGTTTCAATACCTAAGTATGTTTTATGTCCCCGCAAAATATTTGGGATCGTCCATGTTTGCATCAATGTTCAATATAATGGATGTCTTATTGTCATCATTTGTTATTTCCATTTATAGAATATTTGTCATAAATCTCTTGAAATGTCATGGCACTTCCAATATACCCATCACCAATGTCATTTTTCATTGACCTTACACAATGGGAAGTGAATGGGGCCAATGTTGAAATTTCTTCAAACTGTGCATGTATGGATCAAAATTTGACATGGTTAGACTAGACACATTCCTTGATAGTATGGGAGGGTTTCAAGACTCAAGGATGTTTGATGTCCCTACATAATCTTTGATATCATCCATGTTTGCATCAACTTTCATAATGGACGTCTCATTGTCATCATTCATCATTTCCATATGTAGAATCTTTGTTGGAACTCTCTTGAAATGTCATTAAAATTCTAATTCATCCACCACAAATTTCACGTATCGACCCCACATAGTGATCAGTGAATGGGTTCAATGTTGAAATTTCTTCAATTTCTTCCTGTATGTCTCAAAATTTGACATGGTTAGACTAAACACATGCCTCGATAGTGTGGAAGGGTTCCAAGACTCAAGGATGTATGATGTCCCCACATAATATTTGAGATCGTCGATGTTTGCATCAATGTTCATAATGGATGTCTCACTATCATCATTCATTTTTTCCATCTGTAGAATATTTGTTGGAACTCTCTTGTAATTTCATGGAAATTCCAATTCACCCACCACAAATGTCATGCACTACCCCCACATAGTGAGAAGCGAATGGGGCCAATGTTTAAATTTATTCAATATGTGCTTGTATGCATCAAAATGTGACATGGTTAGACTAGAAACATGCCTTTATGGTATGGGAGGTTTTCAAGACTCACAGATTGATATTTATGTCCCCACATAATCTTTGAGATCATCCACATTTGCATCAACATTCATCATGCACGTCTCATTGTCATCATTTGTCATTCCCTTCTATTGAATCGTTGTCGAAATTATCTTGAAATTTGACATGGAACTTCCAATACACCCATCACAAATTTCTTCCACTAAACCCGCACAATGAGAAGTGAGTGGGGCCAACATTGAAAAATTTTCAATCTGTGTATGTATGCATCAAAATTCGACATGGTTAGATTAGACACATGCCTTTATAGTATGGAAGGGTTTCAAGACTTAAGGATGCTTGATGTCCCCTTATAATATTTGATATTGTCCATGTTTTCATCAACGTTCAATATAATGGATGTCTCATTGTCATCATTCGTTATTTCCATCTATAAAATATTTGTCGAAACTCTCTTGAAATGACATGGCAATTCTAGTGCACCCATCACAAATGTCATCTTGCATAAACCTCTCACAATTAGGAGTGAATGGGGCCAACATTGAAATTTCTTCAAATTGTGCTTGTATGCATCAAAATTCAACATGGTTAGAATAAACACATGCCTTGACAGTATGGGAGGGTTTTCAAGACTCAAGGAGGGTTTCAAAATTCCACATATGCATCAACATTCATCATAAACATCTCATTTTCAATGTTCGTCATTCCCTTCTATAGAATCGTTGTCAGAACTATCTTGAATTTGACATGGAACTTCCAATACACCCATCAAAAATATCATGCACTGACCCCACATAGTGAGGACTAAATCGGTCCAACGTTAAAATTTCTTCAATCTATGCATGTATGCGTCGAAATTTGACATGGTTAGATTAGACACATTCCTTGATGATATGGGAGGGTTTCAAGACTTAAGGATGTATATTGAT
>JZKD02S1247757.1:0-12289 GCA_000966675.3 Picea glauca
GAGGAGAGCTCCTAAATTCCCAAATTCTACACCCTTTACAATGGAGAGAGAATTATTCTTTATAGAGTGAGTCTCTTGTCTTATAAAATAAATATTAATATTTAATAACTAACTCCATGACAAGTGAAATACATATTATAATAATGAATTATTTCTCTCTCTCCTTGATCCATGGTTGACCACGTTACAACAAGTGGACATTAGCCTATCCAAAGAAATTTTCGCTCATCCAAAAATAGTAGTAGTATACACCGAATAATGTTCATGAAGGGTACACACCACCAAAAATAGACATCAAGCCAATTCAAATGCCAAGTGTCCATATGGAATGTTCCCTCTAAGAATGTGCATGCATGAAACCACTCCACATGTGTGAATTCCAAGGTAGCCAACTCCATGGATGAATATGCAAGATTCCAAGAGGATGGGGTGTCCACAACAAAATATCTGATCACTGCCTAGCCTTTCCTTGCCTTGCCTTTTCTTGTCTAGCCTTGCATTTCCTTGACTTTTATTTCCTTGCTTGCATAACCTTTCCTTTCCTTTCGGTTGTCTTGTGTTCCCTTAATTTCCCTTGCCTTCCCTTTTATTACCTTTCCTTGCCTTGCCATATCATGCCATACAATGCCTTTCCTTGAAGTTACATGCCATGCCTTTCCATGTGAAGCCACGCCTTGCAATGACAAGCCATGCCATGCCAAGCAATGTCATGCCATGCCTTGCCTCTCCTTTCCTTCACTTGTCATGCCATGCCATGTCATGCCTTACCATGCCATGGCATGGAATGCCTTTCCTTTTCATGCCATTCCTTTCCATTCCTTGAGCTTTCATGCCATGTCTTTCCATGCATTTTCTTTCCTTGCCTTGCTATGCCATGCATTTCCTTTCCTTTAATTTCAATGCCATGCCATGTCATGCAATGCATTACCATTCCTTTCCTTTCATTTCCATGCCATTCCATGTCATGCAATGCCTTACCATGCCTTTCCTTGCATTTCCATGCCATGCCATGTCATCCCATGCCTTGGCATGCCTTGACTTTCCATTCTATGCCATGCCATACCTTGCATGGGCCTTGCCTTTCCATGCCATGCCACACAATGCCTTTCCTTGGCATGCCATTCCTTGCCTTGCCATACCTTGCCATGCCTTTCCTTGCCTTGGTTTTCCATGCCATTCCTTGGTCACCTCAACCCTATAGCCATTTGGATATCGCATAGCTCATATCCATGCTTATACATTACAAATTTCATATGAGAATAATTATCTATATTAATTTTCAATTAATAAATGTGTGTTTATTCATATGATCCCTTGCATCTATTATACATTCACAACATAATTTTGAACTAGTATCCACATACCAAAGTTCCACATTTCAATTTTCATGTTTAAACAAATCACAAAATTATCAACATATAAGCCATGTCTAGGTCTAGGTCTAGGTAAAGTCTATTTCTTTCCTTGCGATGTACCAAACTTGTTGTAGTGTGTGAGATTCTAAGAGGAAGAGAGAGGAATACATAAAGGGGGGGTAGAGAGAGAGTGTATGAGAGTGTGAGAGTCAAAGAGAAGAAGACAGAGAGAGGGGGGTAGAGAGAGAAAGAAAGACAATGTGAGGGGGGGAGAGAGGAAGGTAGATAATGGGGGTGGGGAGAGATAAAGAAAGAGATTTTAAGGGGGGGAGATGTGAAGAAAAATAGAGAGAGAGAGAGAGAGAGAGAGAGAGAAGTCAGTGGGGGATTGTGTCGTGCATGGTTCGAGTACAAGGGAAGTCCACCTGTGGAATCCTGGCCATGGAAAGGTCAACTCCACCACCATCCTTGATCTCTCCCTTAGACAGTCCTTAGGAGCTTCCAGACCTAAAATTATCCAACGCCATTATGGAATTGAATGTGTCCACGTTGGCCATGAAACTTCAGATTGTTCACATGAGGGAGAAGGAGAGCACTATGTCTCTCAATATGGTTCGCATTAATATGAGAATAATGTTGATGAATGCTCCATTGCAATATATGTTGTCAAGTATCATCATGACTAATAGTTTGGACCTTGAGGAACTCATATCCATGAGAGCACCCATCAACATATGCCTTGAGGGTGACATGACTATTGATAAGTTCATTAGGAACATAGAGGAGCCTCTGATATTCAATTGCATCTCTCACATTAATATGGCCATTATGCTTACGTTTCCCCTTGTTCATTTTTCCCCTACCTATAGGCTTGTAACTCCCTCTACTTTTTCCTTCATTATAATGGCTCTTCGTAGATGTAAGCCTCACCATTTGAATGTTGTAACTTCTAAGGAAGGGCCATATCATGCAACAAGGGAAACATAGACATTGTTGGTTACTATGAAACCCATATTCCTCAGGAAGACAAAGTTTCCATGTCGGCCCTGGAAGAGGAGGCTCTCCTTGTTCATGAATTTAAAGAAGACTCAGAGGTTGAAATACAAGTGGGATGGGTGATCCTAGATATGGGATGCACCAAGACCCAAAACTCTAAGTTATTTAACACCCATGAAATCTACTGGCATGTCAAGACGATGAATGTAGCCCTTTGACATGCTATTGAAAAACAAATATTTTTCTTTCCTCAAAAGCCGAATGGAGATGCCAAATATATAGATGGAATAAATGTCCAAAGTTAACAATTGGTTGGCTTGCAAACACAGAGGTGTCTTCCAACCACCCATTGCTCGTCATGTTTTCATTAATTTCCACATTTCTTAGCGTCATTGGTTGTCATGTCTTCCACATGTATTCATTGGATATGGTGGAATAAAACTTAGGAAAAGTTCAAGTATGGATATGGGGAGATGAACGAGAGGAGAGGGGGAGGGGATGGCAGGTTGGTGGAGTATGGAAGGTTGTGAGGTTTTTAGTGTTGTGGGGTCGAGGAGAGGTTGCGGGGGTAAGGTAAATGGGTTTCTGAACCCATAGAGAAGGGAGAGGAGTAAAGTGAGGGGGGAAGGAAAAAAAAGAATGGGATATGGATAGGGTGCATGGAGAGAGTGATACAAAGGGATAAGGAGGGGAGAGAGGATATGAAAAATAAACTAAGTAAGGAGGATTTGTCAGACGGGTGTGGGGGGTAGAGGGAAGAAAGGGGGAAGGGGAAAATAAAAATAATTATAGTGAAGGATGGAGTTATAAGAGAGAGGAGTATAAGAGATGGGAGAGGGGAAGGGGAATTATTGAAATTATTCTAAGTATAGAGAGGAGCAAGAAATATTATAAGTATGGAGACGAGAGTGGCTATGAGTGAAATTTCCAAATAATACAATTATGGAAGAGTGAATGAGAGAGGATTAGGAGATGAGATGAATAAGTGAAATATGGAAATGAGACTAAGTATGGTAGATTGTAGGAGAAGTAAAGTGGTTATGAGATTATTAGAGAGAAAAAACCGAGAACATGAATTTCTCTCTCAGTTAAAAATAGAAAGCTGATTTTCCAAGAAGACTTTATGTACCAAGACTAAGTACGGAGAGAGAAACCAGTTTTATTGCACATGAAGAAATTCTCTTTTAGACAAAAAAACATGGATATCTTGAGCATACAGACTCATATTTTGAATCTGTAAAATATGTGAGGAAGATGAAACTGAAGGATACACCATAAGATTATGATATTTTAAAATCTTATTCTTCTAGTAATTTTTTTTTTTTTTTTTTCCGAAGAGAGGAAAATCGAGGTGACCAAATTTTTAATCAACAATGGTCACTATTGGAAACTGACAGAAGAGATGACTTTTGGAATTATTGTTTATGAAGGAAACTGGAAGGAGGGAATTTTATTGGAATTATGGTGGTAAGAGGAAAATTACTGGACATGTTCATTGTTCTGTGCATTAACTATGTGGAAGTAGAATATTATCATTATGCTTGTATGCAATGGTGAAATTTGAAGGTAGTCAAAATTTTAATTTCAAGGACCTATTGAGATGAAAAGTGTTATCACTTAAAAATCAATCACAGAGCTATACAAGTGATCAATGGAAGAGTCATAAATTATTTACACAAAGTTATATGTTCATGGAATTAACACAACACCTCCAACAGAACAAAAAACTATACATAGTGATTTTTTTTTCCATTTGTGTGGCTCACTGAAACGCGATTTAGCATGATCCACGGATGTTAGTGTGATTGTTCACTCAAAATTCACATGAACCAAAAGAACTGTATTTTCACCAACTTTTTGGTGCATAAAATATTACTCCTAGTTTAAGGACCAAGCGGCCTTGATCCCATAAGAATATAAGACTAGTACAACCAATGGGTTTGTGTCTACTCAAGCATGGGAAGCCACACCCAAGTGGCCTCCCATTGACAATTGAAACTAGTTTTTGTCAAGCTTGTTGGAGTCCTATAAATCGAATCAATTAGCATGAAAAATTATATGATAAGTCTAAGTAATGTTATGCTCGTTGCATGAGTATTGAGAATCCTCTTTTATCACAAACTAATCCATACTTTCATAACCATTGTTTCTTGATTTTTTCAATATCTCATATATTGACAGATTTTTTACACCTCTTTCCACCATATCATTCTTGAGAGAGAAAGGTTCTTAAAGGGAAAAAAATGACCCATCCCAAAGAGAAATAAGGGATCTCATTTTCTCACCAAATTCCCCATGGTGTTGTACTCGAAGTATTTCCATTGGTACAACATATCTCACATTTTTTATTCTTTCTCTTCAATTTCATGCTAGTATTTCCTTATTTTGTTTATATTATTTATTTTATGATGTTCCACTCACACTTACAATTAACTGTTGTGATAATTAAACCTAGGCTAACACTAAAATTTACTTTCTTGCACACCCAAGTGGCTAAACGAAATAAATATAGATTAGTAACTCCACGATGTTCTTACTATGATTTCTTCCCTTTTAGGTTTCAAGATCTCTTTATTTCACTTTTGTGGTTTTGCAGGTCACCAAACTGGCCTCCTTGAGCATTTAAATTGAGCATTCACCTGTAATTACACTCTTCCGCTCGCACTCTCTTGACTGATATTGGGGAACCAGGAAGGAGTGTCTAATTTTTTTCCATCTCCCTTAGAACAAACAACATATGAAGTAAATTAAAGTGGCAATAAGCACCCTATAATGTGCACATATTCTCTTTAGTATTTTCTTAGTTTATTCAAAAAAATCACACAAATTAACTAGCTAAGGCCAAAGCACATGTGCACCTCATAGTTATTTTTTAAAACGTAAACATAATAGGGTGCTAAATATTTGTATGGACCCTTAATGTCCATATCATTGTACAACCTAGGATAGTTTCATTTTTTGCAAACAAACACTTAGTAAGTTAAAATATTGGTAAGGACCCCACATGCCCACATCTTTTACAAACCAAGTCTAGTTTTCCAATTTAGCAAGGATTGCACAAACATTAAGTGGTTAATAACAAAGAAGATTAAAGGACCACATGAAATCCACCTACTACAACTTCAAACATAAACTACTACTTTTTTTTTTCACTTACTCCCTTGCACAAAAAAAAAATTCACATGCCAAAAAGGTCTCCAAAGATCACTTGCATTAATGTATTCTCTCCTCCCTTCACCCATAAGAAATTTAGGAGGATCAGAAAGAATCAAGTGTTGAAAAGAACCTTTCAAAGTGTTAGATTTTTATCTCGGGAGGTACTCCGCATGTGTGTCTTGTATGCGGAAGTTACTTTGTACATGTTGGGTATGTGTTATATTCTTTGCACGAGTAGTAGTGGTTGAGCGTATGCACTGGGCACATAGGGGGTCGGAGCCCCCCGCGCGGGGGTAGTGCCTCCAGAAAAAAAATTTCCTCCTCGGGAAACATGACACCTACCTCGGGAAACCTGTCATGTATTTAGGTGGTTTTTCCGGCACATGGTTTTTGCTGATGGTTTTCTATTTCCGGTTAAGGAATTAGGGCTTTGGACTAATCCAGATCATTGGGTTAGGGTTTTGGATGCCATTGGCTCCTATATGTATATTTTATTGTTAAAAATCTAACACAATGAATGAATATAATATATGCTGGTTTTCCCGGTTTGGGTTTCTAGGGGAAAAATCTCTATGTAATGTTTGTATTTGCCATTGTATCGTTTTTGTTCTTTTCTCAATATCTATTTACAGTAGACATTGTACAATGTTAGAATTTACATTTGGTATCATATCTTTATTGGCTTCAGGGGGACGCCTTTGTGGTCAAGGGTTTGGCTCGGGACTATGATAAGCCTTGTTACAGTGGGAGATCTATGGTATTGTTTTTCAGGTGAAAATAAATGGCAAGAAATTCGAAGATGGAGATCGAGAAGTTTAATGGGAAAAGATTTGAGTTGTGGAGGCTCAATATGGAAGATCTTTTGGTGGACAGAGATCAGTGGATCGCGGTAGATCCAGGTATTGTACCTACAGGAACTTCTGCAGATGACTGGAAAAATATGGATCGGAAGGCAAAGAGCACAATCTGACTGTGTCTCTCCTATTCAATATTACTGAATGTGTTAGAGGAAGCTACAACCAAGTATTTATGGGAAAAGTTGGGGAAGTTGTATCAACCTAAGTCTCTGTTAAATAAACTATTCCTGAGAAAGAAGATTTATAACTTGAGGATGAGAGATGGAGACTCGGTGGCAGAGCATTTGAACACCTTCAATACTGTGTTAAGTCAGTTAGTATCTGTTGAGATTAAAATTTCAGATGAAGATAAGTGTATCAATTTGTTGTGTTCTTTACTAGACTCGTGGGATAGTCTGGTTGTGGCCATAGGTAGTAATAAAAATTATTTGAAGTTTGAAGAAGTGGTGTCATCCTTGTTGTCGAAGGAGATGAGACGAAAGAATATGGAAGGACATAGCACAGATGCATTATTTGCAAGAGGACATTCCCAAGAAAGAAATAGATCTAATTTNAGTTGAATGCAGAAGGAAAAGTGGAGAAATACAAAGCTTGGTTAGTAGCAAAGGGTTATTCCCAGGTTGAGGGAATTGATTTTGGTGAGATTTTTTCTCATGTTGCCAAGTTAACATTTATAAGATTTATGTTATCTGTTACTGCTGCATTTGATTTTGAATTAGAACAGATGGATGTGAAGACAACATTCCTGCATGGGGATCTAGAAGAATAAATCTTTATGAAGCAACCAGAAGGTTACGCTGTGAAAGGAAACAAGGAGCTGGTATGCAAGATGAAAAAGACCTTGTATGGTTTAAAACAATCACCAAGGATGTGGTATACAAAATTTGATACTTATATGTTGGGACTTGTCTTCACAAGAAGCAAAGAGGATCACTGTGCGTATTCTAAATTAATTGGTGATCATTTGATTTATTTGGCCTTGTATGTGGATGACATGTTGCTGATAGGAAACAACAAGGAGATTATCCAGGATGTGAAAACTCAGTTGTCCTCTAAATTCGACATGAAGGATCTTGGTGCTTCAAATTTCATTTTTGGGCATGGAAATTAAAAGTGATCGAAAAAAGAGGAAACTATGGTTAAAACAGAGTAAATATGTTGAGACAATATTGCAGAGGCTTAATATGCAGGAATGTAAACCAGTCAAGGTTCCTATTCATGTTGGTGTAAGGTTATCTATGGATCAGTGTCCCAAGACACATGAAGAAGAGGAGGACATGTCTTATGTTCCATATGCGAGTGAAGTTGGCATTTTGATGTATGCAATGGTCTGTACTAGACCGGACATTGCACATGCAGTGGGATTTTTTAGCAGGTATATGTCAAAAGTAGGTAAGGAGCATTGGACAACAGTAAAAAGGGTTTTCAAGTATTTGTGTGGAACTGCTAGCTATGGATTGTCCTATGAAGGAAGATCAGGATTGGACAGAGTGGTCGATATACATGGCTTTGTGGATGAAAATTGGGCTGGAGATTTGGATCATAGGAGATCTACAAGCGGGCATGTGTTTAACCTGTTTGGAGGAGCAATAAGTTGGATGAGAAAAAGACAGGTTGTAGTGGCACTTTCAACTATAGAATATGAATACATGGCAGCCACTCATGCAATTAAGGAAGCAATATGGTTACAAAGATTGTGTTTAGGTATTGGGTTGGTACAACCAGCTGTAAGGATAGAGTGTGACAGTTAGAGTGCAATTTTTATGGCGAAGAACCCTACTTATCATTCAAATACAAAGCACATTGATGTTGAATATCACTTTGTGGGAGACATGATTAAAGAAAACAAAGTATCATTGATGAAGGTGGACACTTTGAAGAATGTTGCAGACTCATTAACAAAATCCGTGAGCACTGAGAAGTTCTCTTGGTGTAGAGGATCCATGGGCATTGCTACCCTGGATTTTTTACTATGTAACTCTGTAACCCCCTATATGCAAATAAAACAACAAGTGGCAGAATGTTGGGTATGTGTTATATTATTTGTACGAGTAGCAATGTTTGAGCGATGTGTCGGGAACATAGGGGGGTTAGAGGGGGGTCTGCTAGGCCCTCCCTCGGCAGGTGTAGGGGGGCAGAGCCCCTTCCTTGGGAGTCTGGGGGCAGCACCACCAGAAAAAAAAAAATTATGCCTCGGGAAACGTGTCATGTATTTAGGTGGTTTTTTCGGCACATGGTTTTTGCCGATGGTTTTCTAATTCTGGTTAAGGAATTAGGGTTTTGGACTAATCCAGGTCATTGGGTTAGGGTTTTGGATGTCACTGGCTCCTATATGTATATTGTACTGTAAACAATGTAACACAATGAATGAATATAATATATGTTAGTTTTCCTGGTTTGGGTTTCCAGGGGAAAAATCTTTGTGTAATGTTTGTATTTGTCATTGTATATTTTCTGTTCNGCTGATAGGAAACAACAAGGAGATTATCCAGGATGTGAAAACTCAGTTGTCCTCTAAATTCGACATGAAGGATCTTGGTGCTTCAAATTTCATTTTTGGGCATGGAAATTAAAAGAGATCGAAAAAAGAGGAAACTATGGTTAAAACAGAGTAAATATGTTGAGACAATATTGCAGAGGCTTAATATGCAGGAATGTAAACGAGTCAAGGTTCCTATTCATGTTGGTGTAAGGTTATTTATGGATCAGTGTCCCAAGACACATGAAGAAGAGGAGGACATGTCTTATGTTCCATATGCGAGTGAAGTTGGCATTTTGATGTATGCAATGGTCTGTACTAGACCGGACATTGCACATGCAGTGGGATTTTTGAGCAGGTATATGTCAAAACTAGGTAAGGAGCATTGGACAACAGTAAAAAGGGTTTTCAGGTATTTGTGTGGCACTGCTAGCTATGGATTGTCCTATGAAGGAAGACCAGGATTGGACAGAGTGGTCGATATACATGGATTTTTGGATGCAGATTGGGATGGAGATTTGGATCATAGGAGATCTACAAGCGGGCATGTGTTTAACCTGTTTGGAGGAGCAATAAGTTGGATGAGCAAACGATAGGCTGTAGTGGCACTTTCAACTATAGAATATGAATACATGACAGCCACTCATGCAATTAAGGAAGCAATATGGTTACAAATATTGTGTTTAGGTATTGGGTTGGTACAACCAGCTGTAAGGATAGAGTGTGATAGTTAGATTGCAATTTTTCTGGCGAAGAACCCTACTTATCAGTCAAAGACAAAGCACATTGATGTTGAATATTACTTTGTGGGAGACATGATTAAAGAAAACAAAGTATCACTGATGAAGGTGGACACTTTGAAGAATGTTGCAGACTCATTAAAAAAATCCATGAGCACTGAGAATTTCTTTTGGTGTAGAGGATCCATGGGCATTTCTACCCTGGATTTTTTACTATGTAACTCTGTAACCCCCTGTATGCAAATAAAACAACAAGTGGCAGAATGTTGGGTATGTGTTATATTATTTGTACAAGTAGCAATGTTTGAGTGATGCGTCGGGCACATAGGGGGGTTAGAGTGGGGTCTGCTAGGCCCTCCCTCGGTAGGTGCAGGGGGGCGGAGCCCCTTCCTCGGGAGTCCAGGGGCAACACCCCCAGAAAAAAAAAAATCTGCCTCGGGAAACATGTCATGTATTTAGGTGGTTTTTTCGGCACATGGTTTTTGCCGATGGTTTTCTAATTCTGGTTAAGGAATTACGGTTTTGGACTAATCCAGGTCATTGGGTTAGGGTTTTGGATGTCGCTGGCTCCTATATGTATATTGTATTGTAAACAATGTAACACAATGAATGAATATAATATATGTTAGTTTTCCTGGTTTGGGTTTCCAGGGGAAAAATCTTTGTGTAATGTTTGTATTTGTCATTGTATATTTTCTGTTCTTTTCTGAATATCTGTTTATAGTAGACATTGTACAAGATTAGAATTTATAGTACCTACACTACTAGACACTTGACTTTCTAATGGGTTTTTATAAAGTTGGGATAAAGTGGTTCTTTTATGTAAGGGACTTTTTAATAAAGTGTACCTTCTAATATTAAAGTGACTTTATCTCATAAAGTGCACTTATGTTATAAAGTGAAACGATACTTTAATACTTTAAAGTGATTTATTTTGGAGGTAATGAATCATGACCCTTGATCTTGTAAAGAGAAGATTAGATCTTGGCCATTATATCTAGGGTTGGAGAAGGGGAAGAGCCACTTTTATATTACAAGAGAATGCATTGGGTAGTGTGCAAGACACACTGAGGAAGAGTTAGAGAGAGATTTCTGAGAAGAGCTTGAGAGAGAAAAGAGGGCAGCAAAAAGGGTGCATTTCCCAAGAGAGATTGGGCACAAACCCTCAGCTATATTTCTATGTGAGTGTGTTGTAACTTGCAGCTATTAGAGAGGTCGTACTGTGTGGATCCGTACAGTTCGTACAACAGGCTGGGAGGGCATGAATTTCGAGGAAACCTTCTATAGTCAAATCGAGGTAGCCTTTTCAGTGTTTTATGTTGGTGAAGAGGGAAGTTTCTTTTGTTGTCCATAAAAATGTTATTTGGAATAGATTTCAAGGTGTTGTAAGAGGGAAAATCTGTACAATAGTATGGATTTTTTGGGCACATAAATCGAGGCAAAATATTGGGACTGTTGGGTATTGTAAGTTATTTCTCTTGGTTGTAAATGTATTGTTCCTGGTAATATATATTTCCTGAAGCTAATAAAATCTCTCTCTCTCATTGGGTTTCCCTACATTGGGGTTTTCCCTGGCATTGCCTAAATTTCTAAGTTTTTCTGAGATTAATGGTTGTTGTTCATTGTGTTTATTCCACTGCAAAATTTCTTAGCAATGTGTATTTATGCTTATGGTAACTTATGAATGTGGGTTTAGACATTTCAAAGTTCATAGAAGATAGTTATCTCTAGGTTGCTAAGTATATGACAAAATTTAGTCTTGTTGATTTTTTCATTAGATTTCTACATGGTATCGGAGCTTGGGTTGTTAGTGACAGTGAGCAGTGGTATATTTGGGCAAGTTTGAAAGGGGGGAAATCTATTGTTTGTTTTCCTTTGAATAGTGACAGGGAATATGGCCATATGCATTAGATTTTAGAATTTGGTTGGACTGCATTTCCAACTATTTGCAGTGGAAGGTCCGAATGTCAGTTGTTCTCAAGGAGAACAAGATTTGGAACTATGTCAGTTCTGTTGGTGTGTCTCCCACAACAGATTATATTTCTTTGGATTTTCATGAGGTAAAGGAGGCCAAATATCATAGGATTATTTTGGATGGAGTGAAATACCACCTTATTCCACACTTGGCTTAGAAGAAGACACCCCAAGAAATGTGGGATGCACTTAAGAATTTATTTGAGGAAATGACTGAAAACCGGAAGATGGATTTGAAGGATAAACTACATGATACCAATATGCATAAAGGGGAGAGTGTGTCTTCTTATCTTACCCGATTATCTCAAGTGAAATATAAGTTAGTTGCAGTTGGGGAGGTCATATCGGATTCAGAGTTCGTTAGGATAGCCTTGAAAGGCTTCACCAAGGAAAGGGAAGTCTTCGTTAAGTGTGTGGTGGGTAGTGAGCATATTCTGTATTGGAGCAGATTGTGAGATGTTTTCACTAAGGAGGATATCCTTGAAGGATCTCAGAGAAGTGGACAAAATACAGATGGATTTGATGAAGATGTTTCTCTTGCTGCAAAGAGAAAGAAGAAAGGAAATTCCGGAAGGGACTTGAGTAGAGTCAGATTTTATTGTTGTAACCAGTTGGGAACCTTGCTTCTTACTACCCTTAGAATAAGAAGAAGAGGAAGGAACAAGAGGGGCCTGAGACAGCTGCTACAACAACCATGGAGGACTTTTCTTCAAATTTTGATAAGGATTATTC
>JZKD02S1247790.1:0-12289 GCA_000966675.3 Picea glauca
AATTTCTACTTTCTTACTTTCTATTTGCCAAGATTTTCATTGAATTGATCTAGTAACTAGTGAAACCGTAGAACCCTGTTTCCTAACATTCTAAGGTTTTGACCTAGTTATCTTTGCCTAAGTTATTATCCCATAAGAATACTAAGGAGAGCAAGGTGCTAAGGCCTAGAATTGCCTACACCCTAGTATCTTGTTTTCTTGAGGAAAATGCATAGGGGGACTTAAGTTACTACTTCTCCTATGCATTCCTCTTGGAATTTTTTGCACTATCAAAATTGATTTATAGCCTTAGAAGAATTTGCCCACTTGAATCCATAAGACCTATAAGGAACTAGTTTTATCCTCTCTCTTATTGAAGGATTTATTAAACACTCAAACTCTTTTCCTTGAAGCTTTTGCTAACTTCTACTAACCCTAAACTAGAATAATTCATTAACTAACTTGTTGTTGTTTCAAATCACTACTAAAACCATACTAATTCATGCTAATTTGTTGCATTCACCTACATAACTTGCACCTAGCTCACCCATAAATTGCTTTTGACAATTTCCCATCAATCTACTAGATAAACACTAAGTTTACATGACGTTTCCTTGCAATTTTGAGCACTAGAATTTGTTTTCATTACAAAAGATTGCTACATCCATCTAACTGAAGCAAATTCTTTGCAAAAGTGACATTAAATGCTAGCTAGACATTACCAAATTTGCTTGTGATAATTTATTATCATTCTGCATAGTTAAAGCTACTTTTTTTTTTTGTCTTTTTCAAGCAATTTCAAGGCATAATTCTTGTGGCTATTACAAAATACTCATTGTTGTTGTAAATTGTTACATTGCTGCAAATTTATATCAGTTAGCCTATTTTTGATGGTTCATGGTCTTAAGAAGCACTAACATCATATTTTTGTACTTGAAAGTTGCCATATTTTCTTTGTTGTCTTGTTCTGGGCAGGTACACTCCATTTTACCATTGCTTTATCCCTTGAAAACTTTAAGAACCTTTTTTACTTGAGTGACCATTGAGAGGGGAATTTCTTGCATCCTTCCCTTAGTCTTATCAACCCTTTAGGTCATTAGGGACATCTCCCCAGGGGTAAATTTTATATACTCTTAAACAGAAAGGGGTTTCCTATTAAGGTGACATTGATAGGTCACACCCTGTTATGCTAATCTTGCATCCACTTGCCTTGGGATTTGGGCAAGTACAGATTATGCGATAACTCTGCCCATAAAATCTTAACAATAGGTCACCCTCGAGCCGGGGCTAAACTCCATCAGGGAAAAATAATCATAAGCCAGGCTAAGGTATATCAACAACCAAAAACTCACACTAAGGTGCCAAATCTAGCATATAGTCTACAGCCTCTCATTCCCCACATGCTTGTCCCACCCCAGGAAGTGTGCCCCTTCTCTGCTCAACAATCCTTCAACTACCCCACTTCCCCTCCAGGGTTTCAGCAACAAGCCAAACATGAAGTCTTATAGCCTTGTATATGTAGCTTGGCACCCATGGAACAAATCCCAACAGTTCTTTCACCTGGAGAGAATAATCACGAGCTTGACAACCTGCTTCTTCAATAGCACATGAGCCTGACAAGTGCCTCTTCATCTCAATATACCCTAGTTACTGGTTAAAAAAAACTTCCAAAGCTTTCCAAGTACAAGTATGGTGATGGAAAAAAGTTACAAATGACCAGATTGAGTGAGTGAATAATGAGAGAATCCTAGGGAAATACACTATTTCCCAACTTTATATTTGCATGTTCCCAACTTGACACTTGTTAAACTAGGAACTACATGGGCTCCACTTGGTGATACGTTCCTCACTCTTATGAACATAGGATAAAATAATATACCACGTATTAGACTATAAGAAATATTATAATAATATTTCCTTGGCTCAAGCCCCTCTTCCCATACCCTTAGCCCCCTTTCCCTTATAGTGGAGTTTTATCTCCCCCATACTATTTTGTCTGATTGTTCTACAACAATGATGTATTTTTATTAATATCTGAGTGTGATTACATTTTACAATGACAGGCTCACTAGCCTTATCCAGGCTCTCTAGTGATCTAGATTTATAAATGGAATGAAATGAAATACAAAGTTATAACAAAAACACAAAGATACAATGAAACTTGACTTCTATTAATAAATGAAATGTGTTGAATTGTAAAAATGAAGAATGAAACAAACACACTGGAATGGTGGTATATTATCTCTAAGGAGATATGTGACGGCTATGTGCATTCACCAGAGTGCATTACAATGAGGCCGAAATGCCTTTTTTATCATAAATAAGCAATGAGGAAACCCTAAACATCCAAAAACCTAACCCTAGGAGATGAAACGCCAAAATTTTGGTGGGCCCCGATGGGGTTAGTTAGTATGCCAACTTTCTAGGGTCGTAATGTTTGCATATGATTTTTGTTTGGCGTGCTCGATATCCCATTGGAAAGGTATAGTCGTGAAATACACATTCTGGTTAGGTGTCGTGCCCAAAAAACGTTGTTTAGGGCCTCAAAATGGCCTTGGAAGTTCAGGACCCGAAAAAGTGTAGAAAAACTACCAAAATGAAAAACTCTGATTTTAGCTAGTGGAATAGGTGGTTGGTCACCAATATCCATGTGGATAAATCCCCCCACCCCCCCCCTTAGGAAGCAATGGTCTCCATTGCGTTGAATGCCCCCATCATATGGGGAAACTTCTGTTGAACTTGGCCCTGGGTGAGCCACTTGCCTTGGTGTAGGAGATGCCCTACTTTGACAACCCGATAAAGTTGGATCCTCTATTGGTGAGTGCCCTTAACCTGTGTATCCACAATTTGATCAATGGTTTATTGTTCCACATTCAGGGTTTATCTCGGTTGGTGTCAACTTCTCGACTATCTCTGATGTGTCCAATAATGGTGGAAAGTATGGTTGAAGGAGGTCCATATTGAACACTAGGTGCAATCCAAGGAAGGGGGGAATACTTAGTTGAAAAGAAATGTCACCCAAAACCTCGGTGATTGTGTAAGGACCATAGTGAAGTGGATGAAGCTTCTGATGGGGTCCTGTAAGGTGCTCCTTTTGAAAATGTAACCAAACCTTGTCTCCCACTTGAAACTTATGTGGCCCCCGATGTTGATCATGGTGCTACTTGTACTTAACATTGGATTTCTGCAAAATATCATGGACCTATTGGAAGATGTGCTCAATCCGTTCAATAAACTTGGTGGCTTTGTCAGCCTCGGACTGAAAATGGGAATATTCTTCATGTGTTTTCGCAAGGGGCGGTGCGATATCAATGCGACCCAATGGTTGAAATCCCAGCCCCACCTAAAAGAGGTTGTGGTTGGTCGAGCTATGGAGAGCTCTGTTGTAGTTGTGTTGAACATAGGGGAGACTCTCATCCCATGTGCGTGTATGCTTGGAGTTGTACATGCACAAGATATGCACTATCATCCTATTGATGACCTCTGTCTCGCCATCAGTTTGGGGGTGGAAGGCAATGGATTTGGTGAGCTTGGTGTTCAATAGTGACCATAGGATTGACCAAAATGTGCTTAGGAACCTGTTTTCCTGAATTGAGATGATGGTCTGTGGTATCCCAAAATGTACCCACACTTGTTCGAAGAATATCTTGGCAGTGGCCTCCACTGTGATACTCTTCTTGTAGGCCGTCAGAATGGCCATATTACAAAATCGATCAACCACCAAAAAAACATAGTCATTTCCATGCTTGGTTGAAGAAATTCCAGACATGTAGTCCATCGAGATGGATTTCCAGGGCATGTCGAGAGTGGGAAGAGAGGTGTACAAGCCTTTCTTCTTAATGGTTGGTTTGGAAATAATGAAGGCAGTGCAAGACCTTATGTACTTATCGACTTACTGTCGAAGTTTTGGCCAATATAAATACTTCTGCAACACTGCCACTATATTTTCCACGCCAAAGTGTATTTCCATTCGACTGTAGTGAGCTTCCCAAATCATATTTTCTCACTCACTTGAAGGAACATAGAGATGGCCTATATGGCATAACACTCTATATTGAATATGAAATTCAGTGACAGGAACCCCTGCGCCCAACATATGGTAAGTGGTAGTGAAGTTAGGATTGCTCTCATAGAGTTGGGGCCACCCGGAGGCCTCATGTCTGCAGGAGTGGAGCTCCATGGTTAATTCTACAACTGAAGGTTGAATCAGGAAATTAGTGATGCGATTGGTGCTCCATGTATTATATTTTATGTTGAGATGAGACTATTGCAAGTATGTGCACGACTTATGATGGCAGTCATTCTGCAATTTTCCTTGTGTCTACATGAACTGTAGAGGCTTGTGATTAGTGTGGATGACTATCTCCTTCCTGAGAATGTAATGCTTCCATTGGCGACATGATTGTACAATGGAATGAATTTGTTTTTCATAAGTGGGGTACTTATGGACGACATATGATAGTGTCTCACTATGATAGGCCACTAGATGACCGTGTTGAGTGAGAACTATGCCCACAACATAATTTGAGGCATTTGTCTCAATCTCAAAAGGTTGTTGCAGATTGGGTAATTAGAGCACTAGGGATGAGAACAAGTGATGTTTCAGATTATCGAACACTTTCTATTGTGATTGTCCCCACACAAACTTTTCTTTTCCACCACCCTTGGTCACTTGGCTGAGGGCCCATACGAGATAGGAGAATCCCAACACGAACCTGCGATAGAAATTCGAAAGTCCCAAGAAACTACGGAGCTCGGTTAGTGTGGTCAGGGCTGGCCAGCCAAGAATGAACTGAATCTTGGTTGGGTCCATGTGCACACCATTCTCATAAGAAATGTAGCCTCAGTATTGTACCCTATTCATGCCAAAGGAGCATTTTTACAAGTTAGCATATAGCTTTTGTTGCTGTAGAGTGTGAAGGACCTGCTGAATATGATATAAGTGTTCTGCCCAAATCTTTTTGAAGATGAGGATGTCATCCATATATACCACCACAAAATAATTGGTGAAAGGATGCAAGGTATCATCCATCAACCTCATGAAAGTGGTTGAGGTATTCTTCAAACCAAAGGGCATGACCAACCATTAAAAAATACCTTCTTTGGACTTGAAAGCAGTGTTCGATACATCAATCTGTTCTATTGGGACCTAGTGGTAGCTGGACTTTAGGTGAATCTTACTG
This sequence comes from Picea glauca, assembly GCA_000966675.3. NCBI lineage: Eukaryota > Viridiplantae > Streptophyta > Pinopsida > Pinales > Pinaceae > Picea > Picea glauca. The sequence continues at coordinate 5,163 of JZKD02S1247790.1, forward strand.
AAGTACTTGGCTCCCTTGAGCTGGTCAATAAGGTCGTCAATTTGGGGAATTGGGTACTAGTTCCTTATTGTGATTTTGTTTAGGGACCTGTAATCAATGCAGAGTCACTAGGTACCATATTTCTTCTACATGAGTACAAATGGGCTTCCGCGGGGTGAGGAGCTTGGTCGGATGTGCCCCTTTTCAAGTAGATCTTGTATTATGTATATGGTGCTTAATTTCCTCATTTTCCATAAGAGAGTGATGATAGACTGACCCATTGGGTAGAGGTGCGTCGGGGGTCATACCGATTGAATGATTGACCTGACAGTGCAAAGGTACCCCAGTGGGTGAGGAGAATATGTCTTTGTATTCCTCCTCGGCCTTGTCCACCTTCTTCTATTGCATGGAGAGGCCTTGTGTGGAGGCCATGGATGTGGCCATGACCCTATTTAAACTTTGAGAGCAAATAATAAAGAAGAAAAATTTCCTAGTTTGGGAGATGACCTTCCTACATTGCTTAGTGGAGATCAAGTAAATGGCGGTAGGCAAAGCTACCTCTGGTATCTTGTACAATTGTCTGACCAAAGTAATAATAACACTGTGAGGTCTAGACTCATAAACAACATGATGTTTCCACAAGTAAGTTTGGACTAAAATAACATCACAAACTTCAAGGGGGAAATATCACACAATATCTCATCCTTAAAGGGCTTGATGTCGTAGGGAAGGCGACATTGTTGGCTAATACAAAGATCTCTCCCTTGGCGGAGCCACCCGATGGTGTAAGGTTGCATATGTGGTTTTGTTAGCATGTCTAACCTCTTTGTGACCTCTGCTGAGATGAGGCTCTTTTGACTTCTGCTATCAATAATGAAGTGTAGTGGAGCACACTTCACCCACATCTGCGAATGGAAAAGGTGCTCACCTTCCTCCAATTCTTCGGGTTCACTTCGCTAGATCTTGGTGGTGGCGAAAGTGGCACTGGTTTTAGTATCAATGATCCTCTTCCCCTTGTCTATTTTTGATTTTGTGTCAGAACCCACATCCAAGTCCAAGGCTTTTAGCTTAGCCACCAATGACTACTTCGAGTGACATTCATCGATGTTATGCCAGGGACTTTTATGGAATTCACAACACTTTCTAGTGTTTTTCTTCGTCTTCCCATTACCCTTCTTTGTTGGAGGCTTGGACTAGTTGTACTACGATATTCCATCCTTGATTTGTCCTTTTTTTGTGGGTTGGGGCTCCCTTTTCCCTGCTTCTACTATGAGGAATTCACAGATCCAAACTCTCGCTTCTTCTGTTTAAATTTTTGCTCGATTTTGATGACATATCAATAAGCCACACCCAATGATGAGATGTTTAGAAACTCCATTTTTGTCTGGATGTATCGATGCATACTACCACGGTACTTGAGCACCAGGTGTCGTTCAGAGTCTTTGATACCTAGTTTGGTGTGCAAGGTATGGAAGACATTTGTGAACTTTGGCACTGTTTGGTCCCTTTCCTGCCACAACATGGTCCATTTTGTATATTGGTCATTGTAGCTTCCAATAGGGTAATATTGTTCCTTAATAGCATCCCTAAAAGAAACCCAAGTGGGTACGACTGCAAACAATACAGATTTCTCCNGGGGCTAAACTCCATCAGGGAAAAATAATCATAAGCCAGGCTAAGGTATATCAACAACCAAAAACTCACACTAAGGTGCCAAATCTAGCATATAGTCTACAGCCTCTCATTCCCCACATGCTTGTCCCACCCCAGGAAGTGTGCCCCTTCTCTGCTCAACAATCCTTCAACTACCCCACTTCCCCTCCAGGGTTTCAGCAACAAGCCAAACATGAAGTCTTATAGCCTTGTATATGTAGCTTGGCACCCATGGAACAAATCCCAACAGTTCTTTCACCTGGAGAGAATAATCACGAGCTTGACAACCTGCTTCTTCAATAGCACATGAGCCTGACAAGTGCCTCTTCATCTCAATATACCCTAGTTACTGGTTAAAAAAAACTTCCAAAGCTTTCCAAGTACAAGTATGGTGATGGAAAAAAGTTACAAATGACCAGATTGAGTGAGTGAATAATGAGAGAATCCTAGGGAAATACACTATTTCCCAACTTTATATTTGCATGTTCCCAACTTGACACTTGTTAAACTAGGAACTACATGGGCTCCACTTGGTGATACGTTCCTCACTCTTATGAACATAGGATAAAATAATATACCACGTATTAGACTATAAGAAATATTATAATAATATTTCCTTGGCTCAAGCCCCTCTTCCCATACCCTTAGCCCCCTTTCCCTTATAGTGGAGTTTTATCTCCCCCATACTATTTTGTCTGATTGTTCTACAACAATGATGTATTTTTATTAATATCTGAGTGTGATTACATTTTACAATGACAGGCTCACTAGCCTTATCCAGGCTCTCTAGTGATCTAGATTTATAAATGGAATGAAATGAAATACAAAGTTATAACAAAAACACAAAGATACAATGAAACTTGACTTCTATTAATAAATGAAATGTGTTGAATTGTAAAAATGAAGAATGAAACAAACACATTGGAATGGTGGTATATTATCTCTAAGGAGATATGTGACGGCTATGTGCATTCACCAGAGTGCATTACAATGAGGTCGAAATGCCTTTTTTTATCATAAATAAGCAATGAGGAAACCCTAAACATCCAAAAACCTAACCCTAGGAGATGAAACGCCAAACGTTTTGTGGGCCCCGATGGGGTTAGTTAGTATGCCAACTTTCTAGGGTCATAATGTTTGCATACGATTTCTGTTTGGCGTGCTCGATATCCCATTGGAAAGGTATAGTCGTGAAATACACATTCTGGTTAGGTGTCGTGCCCAAAAAACGTTGTTTAGGGCCTCAAAATGGCCCTAGAAGTTCATGACCCGAAAAAGTGTAGAAAAACTGCCAAAATGAAAAACTGTGATTTTCACTAGTGGAATAGGTGGTTGGTCACCAATATCCATGTGGATCAATCCCCCCCCCCCCCTCTTAGGAAGCAATGGTCTCAATTGCGTTGAATGCCCCCATCATATGGGGAAACTTCTGCTGAACTTGGCCCTGGCTGAGCCACTTGCCTTGGTGTAGGAGATGCCCTACTTTGACAACCTGATAAATTTGGATCCTCTATTGGTGAGTGCCCTTAACCCGTGTATCCACAATTTTATCAATGGTTTATTGTTCCACATTCAGGATTTATCTCAGTTGGTGTCAACTTCTCGACTATCTCTGATGTGTCCAATAATGGTGGAAAGTATGGTTGAAGGAGGTCCATATTGAACACTAGGTGCAATCCAAGGAAGGGGGGAATACTTAGTTGAAAAGAAATGTCACCCAAAACCTCGGTGATTGTGTAAGGACCATAGTGAAGTGGATGAAGCTTCTGATGGGGTCCTGTAAGGTGCTCCTTTTGAAAATGTAACCAAACCTTGTCTCCCACTTGAAACTTATGTGGCCCCCGATGTTGATCATGGTGCTACTTGTACTTAACATTGGATTTCTGCAAAATATCATGGACCTATTGGAAGATGTGCTCAATCCGTTCAATAAACTTGGTGGCTTTGTCAGCCTCGGACTGAAAATGGGAATATTCTTCATGTGTTTTCGCAAGGGGCGGTGCGATATCAATGCGACCCAATGGTTGAAATCCCAGCCCCACCTAAAAGAGGTTGTGGTTGGTCGAGCTATGGAGAGCTCTGTTGTAGTTGTGTTGAACATAGGGGAGACTCTCATCCCATGTGCGTGTATGCTTGGAGTTGTACATGCACAAGATATGCACTATCATCCTATTGATGACCTCTGTCTCGCCATCAGTTTGGGGGTGGAAGGCAATGGATTTGGTGAGCTTGGTGTTCAATAGTGACCATAGGATTGACCAAAATGTGCTTAGGAACCTGTTTTCCTGAATTGAGATGATGGTCTGTGGTATCCCAAAATGTACCCACACTTGTTCGAAGAATATCTTGGCAGTGGCCTCCACTGTGATACTCTTCTTGTAGGCCGTCAGAATGGCCATATTACAAAATCGATCAACCACCAAAAAAACATAGTCATTTCCATGCTTGGTTGAAGAAATTCCAGACATGTAGTCCATCGAGATGGATTTCCAGGGCATGTCGAGAGTGGGAAGAGAGGTGTACAAGCCTTTCTTCTTAATGGTTGGTTTGGAAATAATGAAGGCAGTGCAAGACCTTATGTACTTATCGACTTACTGTCGAAGTTTTGGCCAATATAAATACTTCTGCAACACTGCCACTATATTTTCCACGCCAAAGTGTATTTCCATTCGACTGTAGTGAGCTTCCCAAATCATATTTTCTCACTCACTTGAAGGAACATAGAGATGGCCTATATGGCATAACACTCTATATTGAATATGAAATTCAGTGACAGGAACCCCTGCGCCCAACATATGGTAAGTGGTAGTGAAGTTAGGATTGCTCTCATAGAGTTGGGGCCACCCGGAGGCCTCATGTCTGCAGGAGTGGAGCTCCATGGTTAATTCTACAACTGAAGGTTGAATCAGGAAATTAGTGATGCGATTGGTGCTCCATGTATTATATTTTATGTTGAGATGAGACTATTGCAAGTATGTGCACGACTTATGATGGCAGTCATTCTGCAATTTTCCTTGTGTCTACATGAACTGTAGAGGCTTGTGATTAGTGTGGATGACTATCTCCTTCCTGAGAATGTAATGCTTCCATTGGCGACATGATTGTACAATGGAATGAATTTGTTTTTCATAAGTGGGGTACTTATGGACGACATATGATAGTGTCTCACTATGATAGGCCACTAGATGACCGTGTTGAGTGAGAACTATGCCCACAACATAATTTGAGGCATTTGTCTCAATCTCAAAAGGTTGTTGCAGATTGGGTAATTAGAGCACTAGGGATGAGAACAAGTGATGTTTCAGATTATCGAACACTTTCTATTGTGATTGTCCCCACACAAACTTTTCTTTTCCACCACCCTTGGTCACTTGGCTGAGGGCCCATACGAGATAGGAGAATCCCAACACGAACCTGCGATAGAAATTCGAAAGTCCCAAGAAACTACGGAGCTCGGTTAGTGTGGTCAGGGCTGGCCAGCCAAGAATGAACTGAATCTTGGTTGGGTCCATGTGCACACCATTCTCATAAGAAATGTAGCCTCAGTATTGTACCCTATTCATGCCAAAGGAGCATTTTTACAAGTTAGCATATAGCTTTTGTTGCTGTAGAGTGTGAAGGACCTGCTGAATATGATATAAGTGTTCTGCCCAAATCTTTTTGAAGATGAGGATGTCATCCATATATACCACCACAAAATAATTGGTGAAAGGATGCAAGGTATCATCCATCAACCTCATGAAAGTGGTTGAGGTATTCTTCAAACCAAAGGGCATGACCAACCATTAAAAAATACCTTCTTTGGACTTGAAAGCAGTGTTCGATACATCAATCTGTTCTATTGGGACCTAGTGGTAGCTGGACTTTAGGTGAATCTTACTGAAGTACTTGGCTCCCTTGAGCTGGTCAATAAGGTCGTCAATTTGGGGAATTGGGTACTAGTTCCTTATTGTGATTTTGTTTAGGGACCTGTAATCAATGCAGAGTCACTAGGTACCATATTTCTTCTACATGAGTACAAATGGGCTTCCGCGGGGTGAGGAGCTTGGTCGGATGTGCCCCTTTTCAAGTAGATCTTGTATTATGTATATGGTGCTTAATTTCCTCATTTTCCATAAGAGAGTGATGATAGACTGACCCATTGGGTAGAGGTGCGTCGGGGGTCATACCGATTGAATGATTGACCTGACAGTGCAAAGGTACCCCAGTGGGTGAGGAGAATATGTCTTTGTATTCCTCCTCGGCCTTGTCCACCTTCTTCTATTGCATGGAGAGGCCTTGTGTGGAGGCCATGGATGTGGCCATGACCCTATTTAAACTTTGAGAGCAAATAATAAAGAAGAAAAATTTCCTAGTTTGGGAGATGACCTTCCTACATTGCTTAGTGGAGATCAAGTAAATGGCGGTAGGCAAAGCTACCTCTGGTATCTTGTACAATTGTCTGACCAAAGTAATAATAACACTGTGAGGTCTAGACTCATAAACAACATGATGTTTCCACAAGTAAGTTTGGACTAAAATAACATCACAAACTTCAAGGGGGAAATATCACACAATATCTCATCCTTAAAGGGCTTGATGTCGTAGGGAAGGCGACATTGTTGGCTAATACAAAGATCTCTCCCTTGGCGGAGCCACCCGATGGTGTAAGGTTGCATATGTGGTTTTGTTAGCATGTCTAACCTCTTTGTGACCTCTGCTGAGATGAGGCTCTTTTGACTTCTGCTATCAATAATGAAGTGTAGTGGAGCACACTTCACCCACATCTGCGAATGGAAAAGGTGCTCACCTTCCTCCAATTCTTCGGGTTCACTTCGCTAGATCTTGGTGGTGGCGAAAGTGGCACTGGTTTTAGTATCAATGATCCTCTTCCCCTTGTCTATTTTTGATTTTGTGTCAGAACCCACATCCAAGTCCAAGGCTTTTAGCTTAGCCACCAATGACTACTTCGAGTGACATTCATCGATGTTATGCCAGGGACTTTTATGGAATTCACAACACTTTCTAGTGTTTTTCTTCGTCTTCCCATTACCCTTCTTTGTTGGAGGCTTGGACTAGTTGTACTACGATATTCCATCCTTGATTTGTCCTTTTTTTGTGGGTTGGGGCTCCCTTTTCCCTGCTTCTACTATGAGGAATTCACAGATCCAAACTCTCGCTTCTTCTGTTTAAATTTTTGCTCGATTTTGATGACATATCAATAAGCCACACCCAATGATGAGATGTTTAGAAACTCCATTTTTGTCTGGATGTATCGATGCATACTACCACGGTACTTGAGCACCAGGTGTCGTTCAGAGTCTTTGATACCTAGTTTGGTGTGCAAGGTATGGAAGACATTTGTGAACTTTGGCACTGTTTGGTCCCTTTCCTGCCACAACATGGTCCATTTTGTATATTGGTCATTGTAGCTTCCAATAGGGTAATATTGTTCCTTAATAGCATCCCTAAAAGAAACCCAAGTGGGTACGACTGCAAACAATACAGATTTCTCC
>JZKD02S1247801.1:2089-19665 GCA_000966675.3 Picea glauca
ACACATTTTCTTTGAGTATTTCATCTTCTATATTGCATTATTTATTTTATATGTAACCTTGTAACCTTGAATGAGACTATTTTAGCGCACAATTAATTCCATATGGTTAATGATTGTATTTGAATATCTCACTACAACCAACGATTGAGCACATGAACCTTTAGAAATTTTCAATCCTTTCCAAAGTGCATAAGCTTTTGCTTGGTTGTTGGAAAAAACACCAAGTCTCCATGATAAAGAAGTTATTATTATAAATAGTAAATAATGTGAATGTTTTCTATTGATAGTTATTAATATGGTAATATTAATATTAAAATTGCAGCCTAAAATAATTTTTTAATTTATTTTTTTAAATAAATATTTTTCGTCACAATTTCGACGATAATAATATACCTGTGATGGATGTGCTATATAGAAAAACAAAATGTTTGTTGCAAGTGCGACGACAACAAAAATTGTTGCCACACATTTTCTATATAAACAATGAAATGTTGTCATTCCTGTGACGGATGTGCTATATAAACAAAAAAGTTGTCACAAGTGTGACGACAAAAAAAATTGTTGCGATGCATTTGCTATATAAACAATGGAATGTTGTCGTTCCTATGACGCATACACTATATAAACAAACAAAAAAAATTAGCACAAGTGCGACAACCACAAAAATTTGTGTGACACTTTTTCTATATAAACAACGAAATGTTGTTGTTCCTACAACGCATTCACTATATAAAGAAAAAAGTTGTCATCACAAGTGTGATGAAAAAAAAATTGTTGCGACGCATTTTCTATATAAACAACGAAAATTGTCGTCGCAATGGTCATCGCAATTGTGACAAAATGTTGGTTTCACTTAGTTTGCTTATATTGTCGTATTGGCGACGATATGTCTTTATTAGTCACAATTGTGAGAAGTTCCCTAGGGTCATTTCTCTTGCGACGTTAATTCAAGTTCGTCGCAATTACCACGTGACATAAAATGGCATTTCAGAGACTCAATATTTGTTGCAATAGCCACAACATAATGTCGCAAGAGCATCGAAATAGCCATCACAAAATGACCCAAATTTGTTAGTGTATGGTTAGAGGTCTTGATAATGTCTAATTAGGTTAAGAACCTTAATTATGGCCTAATTCCATCAATTTCTCCCCTATCCATTTTTTGAGACTCATCCTTAGTGCATAAAACATCATATTGGAACCCATATCTCACTCTAAGGACAATTAAGAGTTGCGATCATAAATGATGGCCAAAGGTAACCTAAAATTACTCCATACAAGTTAAAATAAGATTTTGACAACTTTAGATCCACCAATAATGTTGTGGGAAGTTACGAATACTACCCTCTTTGAGAATTTGTATAGTGCTTCAAAGATTCAATCATGTTTGCATTGGGTGGTAGGATAACCAATAACAAAATCCACAAAAGGAATTGGAAATGGTTGTTACAACCCAAGACATGCTAGGAAGTTGGTGGAATGGGAAATGGTTGTGAAAATTTTTTGCTAGTTAGTTGGTGGATCTTTCAGTTTGTATTACGAGAGATTCATGTGCCCCTTTTTTCCAACCAAAATGAGTGTTAAGTGAGGGTTGTCCTCTATGAGCTAGAAACAAACAATCTTTATTATGAAAATAACGTAAATGTATTGATCAAGTGCATTGGCACGTGTAACATGATTATACACCATGGAAATAAATTTGAATTTCGATGTATAAAATTTGATTTGAATCTCTAGTTTGAGTGGCAAACTCAAGTTGTAAAAGGTCGAGTTGAATCTCTAGTTTGAGCTGTCAAACTCAAGTTGTAAAAGTTGAATTGCTTGTCTAGTTCGAGTGGTCAAATCCAAGTTGAAAAGTCGTGTTGAATGTTTCATGTCAATTTGCATGAATGTCAAGTTCCATGCATGCATGTCAAGTTGCATTGCATGCATGTCTAGTTGCATACTTAAAAAGGACAACCATTAATATCAAAATGATTTCTTATACCAAGATTGATCTTAATCCATAATAAAACAAAATAATACACTTAAACACATATACTAATACTTTCTTTTCTATCTCTATATACGATGCATTCATTACATCATTTTTGTGAATTTTGATACGGGATGCGGTAGTGATCTTAACAACATCTAAAATTTCAAAATTTGTGTGATGCACAATTTTTTTTTGGATAGAAGAGAGTTTTAGGGCCAAATTTTCCCTTATTGTATTGTTCTTATAATTTAGTACTTTCAAATTCAAGATGAACATAACCTAGGTTCGGGGAGTGATCTATAAGCTGCTAATTGAACAAATGATCATCAAAATCAAATTCTCTACTCTAGTTGAACCCAACTTCTTCATCATCAATGAATTTATCTATGATATTATCATCACAAGGTAGAATAGAGTTTGTCCCATATCCATATCTTGGACGGATACCATGTAAATCATCATAAAGAGAATCATCAAAATAAAATCCATTACAAAACCATGATTCTGAAAATGGATCAAATATAGGATAATAAATTATATTTTTCAATTTTTGGGAAAAGAAAGATGGGAGTTTCAAAGTAAAATTCAATGAAAGGTAAGTCAAAAAACCATATCTATTAGTAAATAGAGTCTTCAATTGGAGTATGACCGATGAATTCAAGATGTGACCATGAAGTATCTTCCTTGATGTCTAAATAGGAAGATTACGAGTCTTGAGATTCATGCACCACTACATAAAGGAAAAAATATTCATGAAATTCAAAATGATTGATTGTGTCAAAACTAACCTCCACATGTTGGTTCTCAAGGGTGGTAAATCACTTTTTGAACATTTGATAGAGTTTCCTCCAACTAAAAATGCACTTGAGATAAACCATTAAGGAGCCCAATGTTTGAGAGTAAGGAGAAACATGTAAGTGGATGTAAGGAATCATAAATTCTATTAAGGACACAATACTAACTAAAGTGTTTGATTTTATTATTTGGATTTTCAAATGGGAGGCCTCTGAATGTTTGAGAACTCAACAAAGGACTTTGAGCTAGAATCTCCTTATTAGGTTTCTCCGGGACATCATAAGGGATGATGGTGGGTCAATAATGATGAATCATCGTTGAGATCTAAAGAGGGAGATTTTAAGCAACAAGGTGAGTAAGCTAGAAAATTTTTAAGGGATACTAATGTTTCCAATATGATCACCATTTATGTTGGTTCTCAAAATGGGCATTTCCCAAGTTGTCCTTCTTGTACAATTTAGCTAGCTAAACTTAACATTGAAACTTATCTCCATGATTGCAGGCACCGATAGTCTCAAGGTCAATCGATGCACTAAGAATATTATTATAACACAAAACAACAACTTCATTTAAAGTAACACAATAGGCCTTTCAATAACTCAATCAATGAGTAGAACATCTATTTTAACTTTTCAGAATGGATATCAACAAAAATTCTTGGTGAATGGATACAAGAAAGAGATAGAAACAAGAACAATTAATAATCCATCTAGTTTTGCATACAAATTGTACTATTATGCATGATTATTGTAACAACTAATAGCTTATAAGAAGATGATTTTCTTTCAGACGGATTGACAATGGAAACAAGGGTATGCAACTGCATTGTTTGTAAAAAAATTCAGCCCAGAATAAGGGATCATGTGCTTACTATTATGACCCAAAACATGGTATTTATTGGCAGTATGCCTAAGTTGGAGTGCTAGGAATATTCCCTTAGTATATTTCTAGCATCGTTCAACATTTTCTGTAGCATATTTAGGACATAATTAATGGGAGAAAAAGGTAGGAAGCAATGAATATCATTAATAAATTGGGTGAATATCCATCAACACATAAACAAGGTCCAATTACCTTGAGAAGTGTTCAAGCATGATTTTGTTGGTGTAGCACCCTTGCTTGAAAGGATATTATTTGGTTCTCATGGAGCATAATAATTTCATTTATTAATGATAACCCCACTATATTGGCATTCAAATCCACTTTTGGAGGAGCTTCTATCCTAAAAGTAACATGTGACAAAAAAAATCTTGTAGAGTTAGTTAAGAGGAACAAGGGAACAAAATCCATGTTTCTATAAAAGGGAATGAAATATATGTTTCTATAATCCCTAAAACCAACTATTCATTGGAAAATAAATTTATTGATATAGTTAATGGATCTCTTCTGCATTAGGGGTGGTAGGTCTCCTTAATGTTGTGAGATCAATTTTAATATGAGCTTCATGTTAATGAAAAAATCATTAGGTAATTGAGATAAAAAATGTGTAATCATAAATCAAATTGAGAAATATGGGATTAAGAAGAAAGAACATTTATTTTCACCTAAATTATTAACTTTGATTGGAAACCATCAGATTAGTAATGGGACATGATGTTGGTTGGAAGACCCCATAAATGTTGCCATTATAAACAGAGTCAATCCTAAGGCCTATTAAGGAGAAAAAACAACACATGCTAATTAATCTTAGATTCAAGCATGAAAACAAACCTTCTCACAAAGAAGTGCTAGTTGGTGATGGCATCCAACATCGCAGGATCGATGCATGAAGGGGATGAGTTTCGGTGGGTGGGAAAGTTATGTTGACAACCTGCTTAATGAAATAACTCCCTGGTGAAAGCTACCTCACTAACTAGTGGGCAAACCTCCAAGGAGTTCGAGTGATTCTATCCAACGTCGATCCCAAGTGCAACACCACCTTCCCTATGTTGTCACCTTGGGTAGGAAGTCTAAAAGATTATGGCCTCTATGGTACCACCTACTATACCAAAGAAGAGGGGGGACAATCGAAAATCTGGTTTACATGCAAGGGCAGGGTAATTAAGCTTGAAACCACTTTGAAGGTCCTCATAGATATAGGTTTCTCCCAAGTGATCCTCATAATACATGCAATGATCCAGATTATTTTCAGCATGAAATGAGAGCGGAGATATAATAAAGAAATGCACAGAGATGTCGTGGATATCTAATAATATAACAGTAATGTATCAGACATGCAGCCATAAAAATAGATATACATTAATAAACGATTTCTATTAATGAAATAAATGTACAAAGAGTGTAAAAATATAGAGTGAAAGACTTGCTAAAATGGTGGCATATTATCTCTGAGAAGAGATGTGACAACTACTCGCATTCGCAAGAAGATGATTACAATGAGGCTTTGAAGGCCTTTTTAAAATAAATAGGAATGTCATAAACCCTATACATCCAAAAAATTAACCCTAGGAGATGAAGCGCCAAAATTCATGTGGGCCGTGTCTGGGTAAGTCAGTACATCAACATCCCTGGGTTGTAACTTTTGCATACGATCTATGTTTTAGGTGCACGATAGCCCGTTCGAAAGGTATCGTCGAGAAGATTCATTTTTGGGAATAAATTATTCCTTTGGCTATCATTAAGAAGCTCGATCCAAAAAAACCTTCATTTAGGACCTCAAAATGGCCCCGAAAGTTAAAACTGCTAAAAATAGTAAATTGCCAAAATTGTCAGAAACCTATTTTGAGGGAGTTGGAAAAGGTGGGTGGCCACCGATATCCACCTGGATCAATAAACCCTCCTTAGGAAGTAGTTGTCTCCATTGCATTGAGTTCCCGGGGGAGAGAGGGAAGCGTTTGATAAATTTGAATCATAGTGAGTTGCTTGCCTTGCTGGAGACGTTGCGTTGCTCAGTTTATGGAAGGTTGTCACGAGCCTGTTGTTGGAGGGGTTGAGTCTATTCAGTAAGTCGATCCACATGAGAGGACTATGTGCAGAAGGAATATTTGCTCTTTGATGCAACCTTTTCAACCTACTTCTATTGGATAGAAGGTTCTTGGAGCAAGGTTGTAGTGGTTGCAGTGTCCTTATGTTCACCTTTTGAATAGATTGTGAAGAAGATGAATTTTGCAGTATGAGATACTACCTTGCGACATTGTTTAGTTGGAACAATATTTGAAACTACCTCTAGTATTCTGTAGATATGACCCCCCAGAGAAACAATTACACTGTGGGGTCGAGACTCATAAATAACATGGTGTTTCCACATATATGGCTGGCCCAAGAGAACATCACAGACATCTAGTGGGGAAACATCACACAATACTTCATCCTTGAAGGGTTGGATGTCATATGACAATTGACATTGTTGGCTGACATGAAGATCTCGTCCTTGGCGAAGCCACTTGATGTTGTATGGCTACGGGTGTGGTGTTGTCGACAATCCCAACTGTTTGACAACCTCTATTGATATGAGGTTCTTTTGGATTCCTCTATCAACAATAAAATGCAGTGGGGTCCCCTTCACCCACATTTGTGAATGAAAAAGGAACTCCACCTCTTCAGGATCTATTAGTTATTCTAGTTGAATTATTGTAGTTGCGATAATAATAGTGGGGTCTGGGTCGATGATTTGTCTTTTACCAGTATTTTCATAATCAGATTCTAAATCAGGGTTTGGCTCCTTGTATTTGATCTCAACAACCAATGACTATTTTGATAAACATTCATTGTTGTTGTGCTAGGGGATTTTGTCGAAATCGCACCATCTTTTGGTGTCCTTCTTCATCTTCCCGTGACCCTTTTTTTCCCATGGATTAGACTAGTTTTCTGGAAGATGATTGTTAGGTCCATCTTTCTCATACTTTGGTTGTTGTGAGTTTGCAGATTAGAACTCTTGTTTGTTTTGGTTCCTAAATTTCTACTTGATTTTAACATCATATCGATACGCAACACTAAGTGATGAGATATCCAAAAAATCTATTTCAGTTTGGATGTATCTGTGTAGAGCCCCACAATATTTCAGAACTAAATGTCGCTTAGAGTCTTTGATACCCATCTTGGTATGCAAGGTATGCAAGGTATTGGTGAACTCTAGCACTTCTTGGTCCCTCAATTTCGAGAGTATGGTCCATATCATGTACGGGTCCTCATAGTTTTCAACAGGGTAATATTGTTCCTTTACCGCATCCACAAAAAAATACCAAGTGGGCTCGGCCCCATATATTCCAGACTCCTCTATGGAACTTTTCTCCCAGTAATTTTCACACCAATGTTCGACATGGGGGAGAGCCTTCAAGAGTGTGAAGGTAATCTTTTCTCTATCGAAAAAATTGTGAATAGAGAAATAACCTTCAAGCAGATTTAACAATTTTTCTATGGCATCCACATCTATCTGACCTTCAAATACGAGAATATCAAAATTAGCCTATACCTTGAAAGGATAGGTTCTTCCAAAGAGGTTGTTTGATGAGGATGCACCTGTTTCTATCGGTAGGAATTGAAGGATGTAGGAAAATTTCTCCATCATTTCGTCCCTTTGTCATGTGAGAGCTTGCTCAAGCAACAGATTGATAGAATCGTTTGCTCCATCGTTTTTCTTTCCTTCGGCCATGGAGGGTTTCTTGGGCATGTGAAAGCGATTGTATTCAAGAGAGACAATCTCAAGACCTAAATTTCTATACTCAGACCTCATCGGGGACATGTACTGAGAAAACGATCAAGAGAAACCTGCTCTGATACCACTGATCTGAATTATTTTTGGCATGAAATGAGAGTGGAGATATAATAAATAAATGCATAGAGATGTTGCGGACCTCACCCCAATGCGACCTTGTGCTAGACCCTTATGTTAGAAGGGCTTCACAAATTCAATAATATAGCAACTGGATTTCACTCCCTAACTCAAAGCTCTATGTTTGTTTAGCATCTTTTGAAAGTTATTCTGAAAATCCTATTCCTAATATCTACACCTAAGCTAAGATGGGTTTGAAGAACCCTAGAAATTAAAGTTTCTAGATAAATTTTAATTAGCGCTTGATTAAAGGTTGTTGTTACTCAAAGGAGTGGGCGTGAAACTAATGGTTTTTCAACTAGACTCTTTAAACCATGCAAGAGGAAAATGAAATGCAAGAATTTCAACTTCGATGAAACCTAGCCGGGGGAAGGAGAAATAGGTTTCAAGAAAATAAATAATTTCTTGAGTGATTACTATGTGTGCACTGCTAATGAAAAAAATATGAGCTAATTATCCAGATAAATGGAAGGAGTCTTGCAATATATTTCAACCCATTTCATTTTGATATAAAGCAATAAAAAATACCATTAAAATATAAAAATATAAAAATGGAACTTCACATTGAAAGAAAACAATAGTCATGAGGATAAACCCATAAGGGTCTTGTCTAATTAGGATCCTTTCCCTTCACTTAGATGTTCATCTACTTGGGTTGGACAATACCTATTGGACCTCAACCAAGTTTTGAGGAAACCTTGGTCAGGTTTGACCACCTTTTGGACTTCGATAGGCTGGTCGAAAATGTGGACCCAACAAGGGGTTCCTTAGGGTTTTTGTAATTGGTTATTGGATGCTAGCTCATAGGTTTACCCATGATTAGGCCTTATTGTAAAAGTATCAATAAGTAGGAATGTATGATAGGAAGGGATGTGGAGGACTTGAAGAGGCCTAGAAATCGAAGTCTAAGTGGCTAAGTGCAAGAATTTATGAGTGTTTTGTGCAACATAATGTGTATGTAAGGTTTTGTGCTTGATAAAGGAGTTGGCTCTGTGCCTTGACCTAATTTCGGGAAGGAGGATCTAGTGCTCAGTGTGCAGATCTCTTGTCCTCTGTGAACCTTGGCTCTGTGGCTTAGTGCATAGGAGCGAATGAATGTAAGAGATTGAATAATAATAAAGAAGACAAAGTAGCTGGTGGACATAGCCCCACACTAGGTTGAACCACGTATATCTTGTGTTTCTGACTTTCTTTATGCTTTGTTGGTTATGTTATGAATTTTCTCACTTCCTTGAATATTATGTATGATAGATAGATATGTTGTTTCTTAGTGATTTACTTAAAGATGAATGAATGTTAGATCTAACTCTATGTTGTGTGTTAAGTGGTTGAAGTGCTTACTCTTTGTTGTTACTGCACTGGTCCATATTAGGGTTTGTTTTGTGATGTTAATAAAAGATAATGAACTAATGCATGTCACCTTCTAAGTATTTCTAGAACACTCAAAAAAGTATTGTAATCACATATGTGTGTCCCAACTTTGTTAGAGACACCTGAGTCCTGTAACCCCCACTTCTTCTACCTCGGGTGAGACTTTGCCTACTTTGTAGGTGTTTCCAAAAGGGTCAGTAGTTAGGGTTTTTTTGGTGCGTTGTTGAAGTGTTGAACCATGGGTCTACCCCTGTGCCCAAAATTTGAAATATACCACATATTTTCTCTTCAGTCTAGGAACTATTTCTCATATATCATTCATTATAATGGATTGGTATTCTTCTATCATGGCATCTGTCCATTCTTTTTTATGAATGGATTTTTAAAAGTAAGTAGTCTCCTTCTCTAAGAGATCACACATCAAAGCCATATAATTTGAGAATGGCTTGGGTTTCTTAACTTGTCTCATGGTTCCTTCGGGGGCACCATACGTTTCTCCATATTGAATAAGTTCCCTTGCCCAGGATGAATTTCTCTTGTGGGAGATCATGATCTGGGGAGGTTCTTGAGATTATATTATGTCATTATCTTCTAGAATCTCCTCATTAGGGAAAGTTATGACTTCCCTCACCGGTTCTGCAACTCTGGGAGCCACAAGTTCTTCTTTATATACTTCTTCAAGCTGACATCTTCTTGATTTTTTAAGTGTTGCATATTCATAAAAGGTTACATCTCTATTGATATCAATATGATGGTAACCTAGTATGTATATTATGAAGGCCTTGGATACCTCACAATATCCAACAAATATTCTCTTCTTTCCTGAAGGGTCCATCTTAGTTCTCTTCTCTTTTGGAACATGTACAAATACGGGAGAGCCAAATATTTTGAGATGGCTTACTTTTGTATTATTTCTAGAGAACATACCTTCAGGGATCTTGAACGCAAGTGCACTATGGGATAATATGTTCTATACATACATTTTTGTTCTTGCTTATTCTTCCCATAGGTGGATTGGAAGATCTTGATCATGGATCATGGTCTTCACTGCTTCCATTATAGTTATGTTCTTTCTTTCTACAACACCATTTTGTTGAGGATTTTAGGGAGTGGTGAGCTCCCTCTTCATCCCATCACCTTTACAAAAGTTTACAAAATATTTTTAGGTGTATTCTCCTCCATTATCTAACCTGAGTATCTTGATCTTTCTTTCAAAGATATTCTCTATCAAGGCTTTGAATTTGTTGAATTTACCGAACACTTCATATTTTGATTTCAAAAAGTAAACCCAGGTTTTGAGAGAATAGTCATCAATAAAAGACACATAGTATACATACCCACTAATGGAGTTTTATGGAATTGGGCCACATACATCTGAGTGAATGAGATCTAGGACTCCTTCTGCTTTACTATCTCTCTTCGGGAAAGGGTTCTTGATGTTCTTTCCTTGTGTACATTCATTTCAGACACCTTCGTGGTTAACCTTGAATTCTGGTAGACCTGTGATAGTCTTGCTTACATATGGTAATGCCTTGTAGTCAATGTGAGCTAGTATTCTATGCCAAAGTTCACATGGATTCTCAATGGAATGAATCAAGGCTACTTATGAGTGACCTGTTAGCTTATACAAGTCACCTTCTTATTTTCCAATAGCAATTGCTTCTTCCATGGTTTTTCCTTTGGGCCACTTATAAACTTCTCCATATATGAAAGAAACTTTGAATCCTTTCTTATATAAAGTTGAGATAGAAATTAAGTTATTTTTCAAACTTGATACATATAGTACATCCTTCATCTTCATTGGGGTTCCTAAATCAAGTTTGTAATTTGATTCTCCTACTCCTTTGATAGGGTATTGATAATCGTCTCCAAGTGTAACTTTCTAGGGAAAGTTATTTTCTGTAAGGCAGGAGAGAATGTCTCTTTGACCTATCATGTTCTTAGAAGCACCACTATCTATGAGCCAAGTGTCCTCACCAGGTGAAACTGATCCTGAGAGGGCAAAGATTAATACATAGTATTCAATATGTTCTTTTATCATCTTTGTGGGTGGCTCTTCATATTCAACTATGTGGGCATGGTGCCTCTTGATTCTCTTCATCTATTCTTCTCTTCTAGCTAGAAATTTACTAGCAATATGTCCCATATTGTCACAATGGTAACATTGGTAAGATGAGAAATATTTTTCTCTTCTTTGACCTTTCTGAAACTTTTGAAATCTCCTTGAAGGGTGAGATTCTTTATGTATCAATTTTTTTGGGGGCTGAGACTCCTTATGTTGATGATTTTGTTTCTGGAAGTAAGACCTCTTCCTTCCTCCTTTAGTATGAGAAGCTAGGGATTTCTCTTCATCTCTTGATAGTATTTCTTCTCTGTTAACTACCCTTGCTTCTTCTTGAAGACATTCTTCCCAAAGACTGTCAAAGTGTAGTTTCTCCTTTCTGGCAGAAACAGTTTGGATGAATGCATCCCAATGTATTTTGAGACCATTAAGGGCTATCATTATGAGTTTGTCTTCATATATAGTATCACAAATTACTTCTATTTTTTCCATGAATTGTGATATTCTAGAGAAATACTCTTGAATTGTTTCTCCTTTCTGCATCCTTGTATTTTTGAGTTGAATTCTTAGATTCATCTTTCGGTTGATGTTTTTTCCTTCATACATCCTGGTTAGGGAATCAAACATTTCTTTTGGATTCTTCTTTGAAGCCACTTGAGGAATCAATTGATATTTAATAGAATCTAAAATGATTATTTTGGACCTCACTATGTCCTTTTGGTGTTTTTCTTTAGTTGCAACATCAATAGGTTCTAGTACATCTTCTTTAATGAATCTTGCTAGGTCATTCTCTTCAAAAATGATTCCAATCCTATACTTCTAGGAACAAAAGTTTTCCAAACCTTATAGCTTGTCAACAAGATTAGTGCTTACAGACATCTTTACTTAGAGCTAGGAAAATGACCAAAAAATGAAAATGCTTAGAATTTAATTTTGAACTTACCAGGAGGCATGCTTGGCTGAGGCAAGTAGCCCGATGCAGTTAGATTTCAGAAAATACAATTTTTTCCCCTTCAAACTTGACCAGTGGAATTTTGAGCTGGTACTTATGGTACTGGTTCTAGTTTCCTAGTGGTTTTCTAGTACTTCTAGTTTTCTGGTACTTTTGGTTTTCTGGTACCAGTGAAAACTAGGGTTTCACTTTCTAGGATTTTTGTCCACTAAAAAAGTGCACTGAGGTTGCCAAAGCGTTTTCTAGGCTAGGGTGCACTTCCTTGATGATTTTTAAGTTGAAATTCCTCTTCCATAGAAAACCCTAATTTTCTTGTACGACAATAGTGACATTTTTTCTTATCTAGTGAAAGATGCTCTCTTCAGCTTAGCTCTGATACCATGTTAAGGTTTAAGCTATTATTAGGTCTCTTTTCAATTTTCTAGATAACCATAACATAGATAGGATCAATGAGAGAAACAAAATCACAAGATACACAACATTTATCTTGGGAAACTCTCATGGGGGAGAAAACCCAACAAAAACTTCCTTAATATAGATAGCCAATACAATGCAAAGATAATAACCAAAACACTAGAAAATATCCAAGACTGAGAAATGTGCCTCTCTCTTCCTTCTTCTCCCAACTACAACTACTAAAATTATGCACTGTATGAGTGAATTGAGTGAGTGAGATAATGATGTTATGGCTTCCTTTATTGATACAAACTAGCAGGCGCTAGAAAGGTGTCTCTTCACTTGCCAGTGACAAATTGTCTTCTTAGTGGTTAAAACCACTTTAATTAGCCTGGGGGGAGACTTCTTAATTTGCAAAATATATTTAGGGTTTGACCAATCCACAAAAGGGGATTGATCTAATGAATAATAACTCATTAATAAAGAGAATACTCTTTGCAGTTACAATATTTCAACACAAAAGGTGTTCAAAATATACACTTCTTCAAATTCAGAGAAATATGGAGATAATGACATCGATACAACATCAAAAAAAGGGCTCGCATGTGATCCTTTAGTAAACTAATCACTTTCCATTCATCCAAATAAACTTCAAGGAACTTATGGATGAATTCTTTGAAGTTTTCAACAACTATCCAGGGAAAACCTATGGGTGCATTCTTTAGTCAAAATGGAATCTCATTATAAGCAAAGGAACCCCACTCCATCGCAAAGGTGGTTTTGGATTGATATTTTTCTATGATTTGAACTTGACGATACCTTGAAAATCCATTTGTAAAAGAGTAGGATTTACATTATTCAACATTTTCAAGAACCTCATTGGGTAAAGGGGTAGGGAAGTGATAAAGAACATAGGATTCACTAAGGATTATTATATCTACACAGATTATAATATCATCTATTTTCTTGGGTTGCACCACCATGGGACTAATCCAATCCAAATCCTCCATATGAAAAATCATTCCAACATCCATAATCCATCATCCAATGAAACTCCTTTCACACATTAATTTCCATATCCCCTAGTGATCCTGTGATTCCATTCATTTCGAAGAAGCTGCGGGGAAAAAAGTCCTTGTATTCCTTGAGTAGGTTGAAAACCTAGATGACAATATCCGTTAGGGTCCTAACCCACACATAGGTAGAACAATATATTCAAATGTGATAAAGGTCAATATTAATAAGGCCTTTCAATAAAATAGAATAAGGCAGATGTAAGAAGACCTAATAGAAGCTTCCGCTTCTAGAAGGATCTTCCTCTAGATGCTTCTTTTTAGTATAAATAGGAGACGAGGGGTATGAGAACCCTAGCTTGGATATTATTGTAATAAAGATTTTCTCAACTAGAGGTTGCCCCCTCGAAGAGTCCTGTGAACATTGCTTTTAGATTCAAAGTGTTATTTTTGTTGTTATTCTTATATCATTTCAGTGTTATTGTGGTGAATTTTCTAGTTATATTGTTGTTATTCTGCCATTACTAGCATTTTATTTATGTTCTGCATACATTTTATATCTGGTATATTACAAGTGGTATCAGAGCACTTTCCTCGACATAAAGTGTGGGTTAAAAAATTTTTCAGGGTAGAGACGTATTCTGATGTCTTTAAGCCATACAGATCTGTCGTTGCGTGCATAAACCCACAATTGAGGGATTCATACATGCAGGAAATACAAGTGGTACTTAAGCTCACATTTTTTGGCCACCCTTGTAAACCCTCTTGGTACTCCTTCGAGTGGTAGAGCATCAAACAACACCTGTGTACGGATCGACCTAGATTACCTGACGCCCTCTTTAGATAAACAGATCGGTTGCCCGACTGCTATAGTGTCACCGAGAACAACACTTAGGAAGATACTCTATAGTACATGGGTAGTCAGGTAGTACAGATAAGGGTATGGTCTATCCTCCTTAGTTAGTGCCCTGAGATATTTGGCCGAGTACTACTGTTGGAGCCCACATGTATATCAGAGAGCTATAGCATAGGGAAAACCCTTGTTTGTAGAACCCTTGAATACCTAACCCTTTGGGACAGAAACATAAACAAATTAAAACAAACAAGATCTATTGCCATGAAACTATGTTCGGGTTGCCAAGTAAATGAACATTTCTTTCTGGTTAAGCATTTGGGCATTTCCTCTTTGCAGTATTCTTCAGACCGGACATAAAAAGAAAAAAAGAAAAAAAGAAAAAAATGAGTCTGGAAATTTTTTCACCATTATTTCATCCCCATTCCCTTAGATTCATCTCTTCACCCTTATCACATTCATCCATATCATTTTTTCGGAAAAAAAAATTTACCCCACCCACCCCTTTTCAGTTCCCCCATCCTCATGGCCCATACTCATAGCCAAGACTTGGAAGCTCACTTCAACACCTTGCAGTCTGGTCTCACTGAGACACAACAAGAAGTGAAACAACTCAGTGCCAATGTCTCCACCATCAATACAACCATGCAGTCCTCAATGGGTGAAATCAAACAATACCTCACCACCTATCTTGAACCAGTCCTTTTGACACTCTGCACCAAACTTCATGTCCCTACAGATAACCCTTCCTCTTCCTCACCCCCACATACTGAAGGTGACCATTCCTCTCATTCCCATACCTTGCAAAACCACCACTTTCAACATGACATATGCCTTCCATGGGTGGATGTGAACAAATTTGATGTCTCGGAACCCACTGGTTGGGTAACCCAAATGGAACATTACTTCTCTTTATACAGCATTATAGATGACTTGGCCAAACTTCGATATGGTGTTCTCCATCTAGATCAAGAACGTTGGCAATGGAGAAAAAATTCTCGTCAAGGGTATATTGCTTGGACACAATTTGTGGCAGACATTTATGAACGCTTTGACACTAACACAAACCATTTCGGCCGTTTGACAATGCTGAAACAATTAGGAATAGTGGAAGACTTTATAGTTTCCTTTGAGTGCCTGGATTTTAGAACAAAGTGCATGTCTGATGCCTTTTTCTGAGAGTGTTTTATCATCGGCCTCAAGGATGAAATTCAAGCCCATGTCCTCATGGCTCGGCTTGAGAGTTGGGTGGAGGATACCAAAAGAGCTAAAGAAGCACAACAAGTTGTATCTTCTCAAAAATGCAAACCCTCCTTCATCCCTCACCCTAAACCAGTAAATCGCACTACTCCCTCTGCTCCACTAAAGATCCAAAAATTGACCCAAGATGAAATGGCTAAATGCCAACTCAAAGGCCTTTGTTATCACTGTGATGAAAAATATTTCTCAGGCCACAAGTGTAAAGAACAAAATATTTTTATGGCCATCTCCGAGGAGATTTCGAAAGAATATGAAGAAACTCCCTCTATGTTTGAATCACCTGAATCCATTGACATGACCCCTCCCTCAGACCCTCCTGAAGTAGAACCAATCATTTCCCTTAATGCTCTCACTGTCTTCTCCACTCCCCAAACCCTCAAGCTAATTGGTTACATCAAGAATTAGAAGGTCATCATTCTAGTTGATAGTGGCAGCACCCATAATTTTATTCATTGCTACATTGCCCAAGAAACTCATTGCTACATCCATGCCGTCAATAATTTCCAAATCATGATTACCAATGGTGGTTCCATGAAATGTGGAGGGCGTTGTGAAAATGTGCATCTCAAAATTCGTGACTACCACCTGAAATCCCATATGTTTGTTATCCACATGGGAGGTTGTGACATTATGCTGGGTGCAGATTGGCTAAGGACTTTGGGTCCCATTCTCATGGATTTTAAAGACCTAACCAGGAAATTCGACCAAGATGGCCACCAATATAAGTTCCAAGGCATCACTGCAGGTTCACCTGAGATCATTAGTTCCCATTGCATGGAAAAAATGCTCAAAAAGGGTCATTATGGTATTATCGCCCAACTCCATGCCATACAAGCAACAAAGACACCTTCTATACTGCAAGACCTCCAAGACATCCTTTCTAAACATCAATTGGTATTTTCCACTCCCCAAGGCCTCCCTCCTTCCCGTGGTGTTAATGATCATTCCATTCCCCTTGTAATAGGAAGCCTTCCTCCAAATATTCATCTGTATCATCACCCCTTTTACCAAAAAAATGAAATTGAGAAAATGGTCCAGGAACTCCTTAATGTAGGCGTTATCTGCCCTAGTACGGGCCCCTATTCATCTCTTGTGGTCATGGTCCTGAAGAAAGAACATTCTTGGTGAATGTGTCCTAACTTCCATGCCCTCAACAAACTTACCATCAAATACAAATTTCCCATTCATGTCATTGATGACCTCCTGGATGAATTGAGTGGCACCCAATTCTTCAATAAACTGGATCTTCATTTGGGCTACCACTAGATATGTATGAAAGAGGCAGATATTCCCAAGACTACCTTTATAACTCATGAGGGCCACTATGCATTTTTGGTCATGCCCTTTGGCCTGTGTAATGCCCCCTATACCTTCCAAAGCCTCATGAATCATATATTTTGTCCTTTTCTCCACCATTTTGTCTTATTTTTCTTTGATGATATCCTCATCTATAGCAAAACCTGGAAATACCATCTTTCTCATGTGGATCGAGTTCTCCATCTACTCTCTCAACACCAACTTTTCCTGAAACAGTCTAACTGTGATTTTGGCGCCTCATAAGTAAAATACTTTGGTCATTTGGTTGGCAAAGATGGTGTCAGGGTGGATCCTAAAAATATTGAAGCTATGCAAGACCGGCCTCACCAAAAGTCTCTTAATATCTTGCGTGGATTTCTAGGCTTAACATGGTATTATTGCAAGTTTGTTAAGAATTATGGGAAGATTGCAGCACCTCTCACTGCTCTCCTCAAAAAGAACTCTTTCACTTGGACTCCAGCCRCTGCTCAAGCTTTTCAAACCTTGAATATGGCCATGTCCACCACTCTAATCATCACCCTTCCCAATTTCACAAAGAACTTTGTGTTGGAATGTGATGCCTCATGGAAAGGAATTGGTGTTGTCCTTATGCAAGAGGGTTGACCTTTGGCCTTTACCAGAAAGAAACTATCTGAAAGAAATCTGGGCAAATCCATCTATGAAAAGGAAATGTTGGCTATTATGCATGTTGTGGATCTATGGCATCCTTTTCTATTGGGGCAACAGTTACAAATTAAGACAGACCATCAAAGCCTCAAGTATTTTTTGGAACAATGCATTTCCTCCCCAGAACAACAAAAATGGGTGA
>JZKD02S1247801.1:27431-39729 GCA_000966675.3 Picea glauca
AAAGTGGTTGAGTGGCCTCCTTTGCTAAAGAAGGTATGTCTCATCCAAGAGGGACCTGAGACTCCCCACTAAAGTTTGGAGGTAACAAAATCAATTACAAGGGCCCTCGTGGGCTTAACAACCATTCAATTAGATCCCCCAGAGAGATAATCCTCCATAAAGGATGTGTGATGTCTGAACCTTATCTAACTCATGGTACAAGAAGAATAACCCCTACAAGTAACCTATGATATACCTAAGTCAAGAAACTAATAAACCATTGTATAATTGATGCACACACAAGTAGTCATAAGTCTGGATCACCATATGGGTAGGGTAGCAAAGACCGAAACCTTGAAATCACCGCCTCTCACAGAGGTATGGGCACTAGCAAGATCCCCAAATATGAATAAATCCATAGAAATATCTCTAACGTTAGGTGAGTATCCAAGGGTTATCCCTTCAACTAACTTCGCTCTACCTCGTGATTAACTCCAGTGTGAGCAGAGCCTCCTGATATTACCAATTATAAAATTGAATTCTCAATTCCCTACCTCATAAACATATTTTGATTTAATTTCCTTGGAGAAGTTTACTCACAAAATCCTATTCCAAGGCACTAAATCCTAAGCTAGTTTGTGCACCCTAAAAATAAAATTGTGACTAATCAATTTTAGTTTAAAGAGTAAATTTTATTGGCCGTGGTTACTCAAAAATGTATGGAGGTGAAACTCATAGTGTTATGACTCTACCAGAAAATAAATATGGATATAATGCAAAGTCTATCTTTAAATTTTCAATGAATGATATGTTAATAAAAATAGTGCAGTCTTCAATTTCAAATCTACAATCCAGAAGTAAAATACGATCTTTTTCTAAATGTGCTAAGCTAATGAGAAAATTCAAAGACAAAAATGCCAACCAATTGAAAAATGCCTTTTTTTTGTATTTTCAATATTCTAAACATAAAATGCATGGACTGATAAGCAACTTGACAGATGAATTCTACAATGTGTAAAAGAAGTAACTCAAGAAGAATACTAGGAAGCCAAGCAAACATCCCAGAAAAAAAGGACAAATTAAAAATAGAAAATAAAGAGAAAGACTACGCCCAAAAATTCAACTCCAAACAAGATTCTTGTCATCCCAGATAATCTCAACAGGCACTACAGAGACCTAAGAAGGCTCAGCAATCTTTAAATCCTACCCAGGAGTCACTCAACCAAGAAAACAATCAAGGGGAAGTTGTATACACACCTCTTCAGGAGAACAAAGCATATATATGCCTCTTGCAGTGAGACAACAAGCGTGTATACGTGACTTTTAGGGCAAAAGGGATTTATATGATTTAAAACAAGGCCAGGCAAGGGTAAAAGAATGAAAACTCAGACTTAGAGTGAACAAGATTTGTCAAGAAGTGATATGACAAGAAACACAAGGGAAAAAGAGTAATGTAAGAAGAAAAAGTACTTCAACCCTTAGAAGGAATATTTGTCCCCAGTATGGTCACCATTTCTGTTATAAGGGAAAAATTCTATATGGCCAAGGGTAAACTACAATAGACAGGTATGACTTCAGAAATCAACTCAATTCCAACATATGCTATATAAACTAATGTGCAATAAAATAAAGAGGCCTACTTTGATCCAACATTTGATGGTGTTCTACCGTTGAGCACTTTGACCCAAAGCTTGATACGTACGAGAAGTTCTCAACAAACAAGAAAATCAAGTATATGGTGATGATACGAAAGGGGTTAGCACATCAGATAGCATAATCCATTAATAAACATTACAAACACGCCCATGGATAATAGTCATGTATTTTCAAGATACCAATAGGACAAGAAAAGAGTATTTCTATTAATAATTGATCAAAAAAAGTGTCAACGTTACAAACTTTCATGTCGGCATGGTTCAAAACCAAGAAACCAAGTTCCTTCCAACTGGGTCCCCACCACTTCAATCCTCCACCAAAGGCAAGCTCATGAGAAAGAGGCAAAGACGTCCTCTCAATAATAAGGGAAGATCTTGGGGGTTGAACACTGTGTTCAGGCTTGAGGGACAAAGGGATGCAGACGCAATATGAAGTAATTTCTCCAGAGTAACTTTGCTCTCAAAGTTGAATGCTTTCTCCTTCTTTTCCATAGTTCGAAATTGTGCTCTTATAGCTTCCACAATACAACTGAAGGGTCGAGTCGGAATGTTTCTAGTACATGGAAGGCCAAGGATCAAAGATCTATTGTCGTGACATGGAAACCTGACCTCATTTTATATTTTCTGTCACAAATCCTGATATACATGATTTATCATGGAGTAGCATGTCTGTATGCATCTTGCATAGCAATTAGGGAGAGTATATGTGGAAAATTGTTTATTTTTATCTCTGGATTCATCAAAAAAGGGATGAAAAGTCTGCATAGGGAAATGGAAAAAGGTCCTCTGTGCAATATAGCAATGGTGAGGCAAATCTTGCTATAACACCTCTACACATCATGCAGAAACTGCTTTTGTTGGGAACCATCAAACTTAGGAGGGGGATGCACCACTTTTACTATCTTCCCCTCTAACCTTTGACCCAATATTTCACCATGTTCAAAGTCCATTCCCATATTATCTCCACATCAGGTCATCACCCATACATCAACTTCATAATAATTTTTTTTATTCTTTCAATGCTCCGTATGCACCATATTGTAATGTGCCTTCTTCTCTTCCCACTTCTTCAGTAAATCAAGAAAATCCTATGTAACATGCTTGGGGCTATAGTAGTACCCACAAAGAAGGATTGGTATGGTATAAAATATTGACACATTTCCTATTTATCCACAGTTAAAACAGGTGGGGCATGTACCTCCTCCTCCATATCCTCATATGCGACTGAGTCCATATTTTCCCCTGGGACCTCCCTGATAGGCACCACTTTCAACACCACCATGGTCATTGTAATACCCCTATGCTGAAAACTAATTGTAAATGTACATATAAGTTGGTGATATAGGATATTTTTGGCTTGAGTGCCATTGTAAATATGATTTGAGGTCATAGTGTTTATGTGGTTATTAGGCAGGATATATAGAATGTTAAAAGTCCAGTGAGCCTATCATTGTAATATGTAATCACACTCATATATTAATAAAATATACATCACTACTACATACCAACCAGGCAAGAGAGTATGGGGGGATAAAACTCCACTAGAGGGAAAGGGGGCTAAGGGTATAGTAAGAGAGGTTAAGCCAAAGGGGCTTAAGCCAAGGAAATATTATAATAATATTTCCTAAAGTATAATTTATGAGATATATATTTATATCTATCCTAATTTCTTAAGGGGGAGGAATGTATCACCATGTGGGAACATGCATATAAAAAGTAATAACTTAATACATTATAATAATTCACTCATATTTCTCACATGGAATATTTCCATACATACCCTCCTTTCCCTCTTGAACTTGTACAATGTACTTGGGAACTCGAGAAGTAGTGGGTAACTAGTAATCCTGGATAATATGAGTTGAAGAAGTAGGTTGTCAAGTATGTGTTCACTTGGAAGAAGTGGGTTGTCAAGACCATGTGAATTCTCTCTAGGTGACTGAACTATTAGGAAATTTTCCCTAGTTACTTGGAAATATATGTTGGTGTAAGATCGAGACTAGGGTTCTTGATAGTTACCAATGAAAAGGCACCACTATTGTATAAGTATGTTGGCATATTCAACCTTCCACAAGGAAAGTAGGTCTCACACGAAGCGCTTCCAAGACTTGAGAAATGGAAGGAGTTATGGAGAACACAACATCATATCTACCTCTATACTATTTAGATCCATATGTTATCTATTATGTTTAAGTTTTGATACCATTCAGATAACATTATAAAAGGAAAAGAATAAGAATATATGCAACAACATTATAGATCCATTCATAAAAAGAAAGATAAACTCAAAAAAAAAATTGTAGGCCCCAAATAATATCATTGTATTAGTAGCAGTGGCACAACCCATTCATACCACTAATATTCTCACATATCTCCTCTCACGAAACCCAAATCTACAATATAACATATTGTGTAGTGCATACAAACTCAAGATATGTTCTAAATGCAACAATGATACCCATATAAACTAGTACAATGATCTCCCATGGAAATAGAAAAATATACCCAAACAATAGAACATAACAGTCACATAGTCATTGGTATTGTGAGCATCATTAACCTAATTCCATTGCATTGCCCTTTTACTTATAGTTTTGTGTCTTTGACATAGTCTATTGACTGTATCAAATCTACTCTTCTTCACTTCTTGTATTCTTTAGTAGGCCCATGGTATTGATTTTTTATGTTGCTTATGAATCTTCCATTTGTTGTGTATTTCATTTGACTACTTCCACAACTTTTAAAGTTCTATTTTTCATGCGACTAATTTCACATTTTCCACCACTTCTTTGATCCTTATCCATTTCAAAAATGAACGGCCCAACAGGCCCCAGCCATAATCATTGACTCACCTCGAGTCAAAAATTGTCTTCCTTACTAAGGGATGCTTCAAATTAAGGGACCAACTCTGGGACTATCCTCACTTCTTGCTAGCAAAAGATGTCATAATTCTCCACTTTATCCTTCCACTGCCTTAGTAAAATTGGCGCTCCTGCAAAACATTCTTGGGTCACTAGAACATTTGGTTCTAGGGGATTGGTGGAAAGTTGTGTGTTCCATTCTATATATACAACTGAATTTAGTTGATGCATCTGGACATATGTAGCTTGAACTACAAGTTTGAATTCCCTAAGTTATTTCTTGGCTACTTGAGCAACTTCATACATTTCATCAATTTTTTCATCTGATGGCTTGATCTCACCAAACTTCATTTGTTGCTCAATAGGTTTGGTGACGGATTGGAATTCTTCATTCATCCATTGAATATGGACTCTCATCTCTTCTACCAACTTACTTATTTTCTCTAACAAAATGACCCAGCGATTGATCATCATGAAAATCCTGCTACATTCTCTTGTGTGGTCATGAAGGGAAGCCCGAATGAGAGTCCCTTCTGCCACTGCTTGGATAATATTTTCCATCATATCTTGGGGATGTTTCTTTTCCTTCAACCTAATAGCATTCGTTTCTTGTTATAGAATATCAGTCTTTGCATCCAATTGTGACCAGGAATCAACAATGATATCGACCCATTGTGTTGGTGCAACTGGAAAATTTGTTTAAGAAACTATAGGGAAACTTCCCTGAATGTGGGACAAACTTGAGAAAACTTCACAGAGACAACTTCCACCATTGACTTAGGTTGTGTGCACAATGAATTCTCTTGGTATCTATCTTCAACCAATGCAACTAACTCCTGATTCAACCAATGCATCTATTGTATGAGCTCTTCATTTGTCTACTTCATAGAGACAATCATGTGATCGAATTGATCAGTCAATGCTCATATAATATTCAATAGCTGCAGTGTGAACCAAGATGAAAGATCTCTACTAGTGATAGATGGGTCCACATGAAATATCGATGTAAGTGGTTGGCCACTAGAAATCAACCTTTCAAAAAAACATAGGGTGCCTACACTATCAAGAGTAGTAGAGATGGCTTGGAAAGCTACATGAAATCCTTTCTTGGACAAACTAGGGTAACAGACTAACCACTTCTATGTGTTCTAAACATAACTCTAGGATGGTGCAACATGGTGAGGGTATTGAAGTAGTGATGCGCCCTGCTCCCCATAAAAACTCATATTATGCGCTGAAGTGGCATCTTCTTGACCATCCATATGGTCATGTGGAGGATCTTCACATGTTTGACCTTGAACTTCTACTGATTTTTTTATCCTCGAAATGAGGTTGGTTTCTTGAGGGGTAGTAAGGGGAACATTGGCCCATGGAATCTAGAAAGGAGGAAAAGGAACATTGGTAGTGCATCCTCCAACTATGGAAAATGGGTCACTATAATTATTTTCAACGGTGCTAGTATGAACATAAGTAGGGGATGAGGGAGTGCTAAGTGTAAAATCCCTAGTGGAGGTACTTCATTGATGATCAAGTTCTTCAATGATAGGGTTTCTTTGCACCTTAACCACAGGGTCATCAAGGATGGTGATAATGGGAATGGAGGATGGTATGGGGGGGGGCTAGTGTGGGTGTGTGGTGGCTGGGAAGTAAGAGGAACTACATTAGTGATAAAATGGGATGTGACAGACGAAGATGAAGAACCAGTGTGGGGTTTCTTTGTAAAAAAAACCTCAAGAAATTCACGAAACTCCTTACTTGAGAACGTAGCAATATTCAGGATTGATGGAAATGGTGTTAGTGAGACTATCCTTGGAAGGGATTATTATTCCTCTTCTTCCTCTAAGTTTGTGGGAATATGTTGTCTCTTCATTGTTTTTGATCTAGAAATTGGAATATATTTATGCATTGGAGCCTCCCATTACAAAATTGAAGGAATTTGATAGGAGATACCTAATATATTCTTCTTCCTTTGTACTCTAGGCCAATAATAGAACTCCTTGTCCAAATTTTCCTCATCCAGATAAAAATTCAATGGATTAGTGTGAAATAGATCCATATCTTCACCTAGGGGGCTCATAAAGGTATAGTCTTGGTTCACACTGAACCAGATTTTTCTACTATGTCGATTTAAAAACTCTTCTCAAATCTTCATCCACTAGGTTGTGTTAATGATATCATTATATTAGTACAAGAAGGAGGTATTGTTTAAGTTTATATGGGGGGTGTCGCTTATATCTTGGCATGGGTTGAACATATTGGAAATTCAATGATTAGGAGTGCATGACAATTCCCAACCCTGGGGCGACCTCCACTTCCACATCCTAAAAGAAACAAATAGATAACCATATATGAAATAACCACCCCTTTCATTCATGTCAGTGCAATCTTGAAACATATTCATTGGAAAATACTTGCACCAATTTAATGGTGCTCCATATTTACAGAACTCAATGATGAAGATAACATCTAGAGTTCATTCTCCCTAGGAGTAATTTTTCATGACCTTTCCCACAATGAGATAGCAGGAACAACAAAATTTCTCATCATTAGTTCTTCATGACCTGCAAATCTATTACTAAATATATCATACACATTTACCTCTCCTTTCTTTCGATTGTGCTTCCCTGAGCCTTGGAAGCCTTTGGACACATCTTTTCCTTCCATTGAAATCCCTTTCAACTAATGAATATTTTTTACATGGATAGGATATGATTTTTCCATCCACAAAGTGCCATTATTCACTCGACTGATAAGAAACTTAGTGTACCTCACAAATTCCCCTATAGTTATGAACACTAGAAAGTCATGTAAATTCATTAGATTGGACTCCTTAATTAATAGGACTATATAGAAGTTTCCCATACCATTCTAAATCTCTAGAGAGAAATGAAGTATAATACATATAAGTGTCCATTTTCATTTGGGGAAAAATTTCCCCGTCTAAAAAAACGATATCAAGTAGCCTCGCATGTTCCACATCTCCCTGCAAATCTCCCATTATATCGACTCTCTGATCATGGATATTCAATTGAATTGAAATTTCCACTCAAGCTATAGCATGACCCATGCTTGCAGACCTGCACGAATAGACAAATAAAACTGGGGGACAATGAGACTGATGTGGACTCACAAAATGCTCACAAGGATCCAGAGTGATGAATTCAGACAATCAACCAAAAAACAATAACTTGAATAGGAAGTGACCACTTCTTTATAGACAATTGTGAGGAAGGTGACATGAGAGGAGTACTAAATGGTCATTAAGGAGGAAACTACATAAAAAAATCAACATTAATAGTAGACATGATGGATAGACACATTGAAATTGAATTAATGATTTGGGTAGTAAAGAGCACAAATACCAACACAAATTTGATTGATTACATTACTCAGGTAAATAACTAATTCATCATAAATCAACCGAAAACATACAGGAAAAATTTTGGACATAAATGAGTGTGGCTGAAAAAAATAGGATGACAATGGAAAGGTATCAACTACATTTAATGAACAGTATGATAGGGGAATGACAATGACTTGAGAAAAAAGTTACTAAATCTAGAAATATATGACATGGACTCCCCCCAACCACAATGATGTAACCCAAACTAGACAAAATGACCATGAAACTAGACTATAGGGGTGAGCGTAAGTTAAACATGTCACTGATTTACTAGAAAAAAGGGAAAATGAAAAAACAAAACATAAACCTACTTACTTTATTCACTCCTTGTTACAGGAGTGAAGATGAGCTTTCTTCAATGAGAAGAGAGGCAGGGATTCAAGAGTGCATCGTTCATCCATCCTGGATGAAGAATGGCATTTGGTTGTGCTATCTTAACAACTTGTGACTCTTGAATTTCCACAAATATAAAGGTCCAAGCCAATGAATTTGTAACTTCCCTGGATTATTTTGAAACTTTCTTCCATAGAGAAATACCTTATATCCTTTTGCAAAAGTCTTGGTATTGAAGTTCATGTCATGCCAATCCTTCTATCTAGCCTTTTTCATAGTTTAATGAAAATCTACTAGAAATCTAGCTTCTTCCTGTTCCAATAGTTTTGCAACCCATTCTGCAATCGATTCATCATCTATCATGTAAGTCACATGTGCAATGTATAAACACAGAGTGATGAGCTCACCTGGAACTATGACTTCTCTCCCATACACCAATTGAAAGGGATTGTATTTATGTAATTTATCTGTAGTGGTTTTGTAGGCCCATAGCACATCTGGTACTCTCTCATTCTAGTCATCCCAATTAGAGAAACATACTTTTATCAATCCTTTCTCCATAATTTTGTTGAAAGATTCCATTGTACCATTGGCTTGCAAATTATATGGGACACTTTTCTAATTTTGAATAAAAAATTAGCAAGTGAGGGTGGATATTGTCTCACTGATGAAATGGGCACCTTGGTCATTGGTCAAACTACAAGGACACCCAAACTGAGTAATGATATTATCAAACATAAATATGGCTTCCATGTCTATAGAAAAATACCTAACGAGTTATGTTTTATTCCAATGGGTCAAATAGTCTATAACAATGATGATATACCTTTCCTTTGAGTGTTTGGTTGGTGGATTGATAGGTCCTATAAACTCAACTTCTCATTTCTCAAAATATTCAAGAGCCCAAATAGGATGTAAAAGAAACTCATCCCTATGTGACAACTTACCAACTCGCTGACAAACATCACATGTTATGGCATACTCCTTATCATCTTTGAACATAGTTTTCCACCATAAACCTACTTGAAGTATATTTTGTGCATTCTCCTTCCCTCCAACATGTCCTCCCACAACTCCACTATGACACTCCCATAATATCTCATTCCACTCATGATCAAGGATGCATATTCTAAGGATGTTGTCAAACCCCTAATTATATAACTAGCATGTGATCAATTGATAGTACGTTGCTCGGACCACCAGGTGCTTCTTCTGAGTTGCAGAATATCCCTCAGGCATAGTACCATTAGTTAAAAACAATGCAATATTAGAAATATAATATGGAATAGCCTCAATTTTAAAGATATTTTCATCTAGGAGTTGGTCATCTACAACTATGCCAGTCTCTCCTAACCCTAACCTAGATAAATGATCAGTACCAACATGGAATTTTCCCAAGTTGACAATGAATTCAAAGGAAAACTCTTGTAAAAGAAAAAACCACCTACAAATCCTTCCTTATAACACAAACTTATTGATTAGATATTTCAAATTTGAATGTTTAGTAAAGAATTTAAAATGACCTCCTAACAAATATTGTCTAAACTTTTGCAGAGAATAGACCATGGAAAAACCTTCTCTTTCAGTGGTAGTATAATTTCACTCAACCTGTGAAATATTTCTACTAGAAAAATAAATAGGGTGATCCAAATTTCCATCAACGGGTTGTGCAAGGACAACACCTAAAGAAATTCCAGAAGCATTGATATGAACATATAAATTTTCTATGAGAACGTTGAAAGCTTGATCACTCTCAGGGTTCCAACTAAATATTTCAAATTTCTCAACAACTTCTCTAGTGGGGAAGTTATGTTGGAGACACCTACCACACTTAGAGGGGGGGTGAATGAGTGTGGGGATATTTTTCCCAAAACTTCCCTCTTGCACTCAAACTCATCAATTAGCATTCAACATTTATTCATTACCCATTGCTATCATTTATAACCAGTTAGATGTGAGCACATATCAAAAACATATATTAGCAATATATCATCAACAAGTCATCATCACAATGGACACAAAGAACACAATATGTATGTACAATTTTCTTTTTATTACGGACTACAATCCTTGGGGTTTATCAACAACAACTGAATAGAGTACAACTCTACAAGAGAACCAACTCTATATGCAAGACTCAGCTTACATTCTCAGCACCAACTGAGATGAGGCAACAATCCTCAATAGATATCAATCTATCAACAGGTATGTGACCTATCAGTAGTGCAGCCAGTGTGTGCACGCACCCTGGATCACTACTGCCCGTGTGTGAATGCGTCCAGTGTATAATGTAACAAGCATATGCTCTTGAGCAACTAGGGTTTTTCTTTGCTTCACAGGCTCAGATCCTCTACTACCTGCAATCACTTTCTCTTCTATATTCCACTATCCAAACTGACCCACAGCTAGTCACAACACATCCAAGCTCTCCAATAGATTGCTCATGCTCCATAATAAATCAATATGAATGCTATCTCAATCATGTATAAATAACTAGTGTACCATAGAAATCATGTCACTACTGAATCGCAACAGTGTTGCTCACTCCATAAACCAAATCAACCAAACTGAGCCACATCATAGAATCCATAACAAGAATTCCCTAAGTATTCACAACATATCAAACAATAGTATCTATCAAGACAATAATGTAATCATACCAGTGTCTTAGTGATAGATCTGAGACCATAGAATGCAGATCTAGAACCTGCCTCATCATCCAAGAGCTTGGTACCAGCTCAAACACAAATCTCCATGAGGTTATTCAGTCCATTCTCCTTGTATACAGTCAGTCTATGTGTACACTCACCCTATACATAGCCATCCCATGTGCACACACACCCTATACATAGACAGCCCACGTGGGCATTAGAAAATAGGGTTTTCTGTGAATCTGAGACTTTTTCCGTCAAGATCTCGACATTGCCAAAACTTTGATGCATCCATGATATCCTCCTCTCGCTCTCATCCTTAGAATAGACCTTCAATCATGCTCAAGAGATCCACACCAATAAGATTGTCTCACAAGAAGCTCTCCATCAATACTCCAAAAGATATTCACAAGAAGCTCTCCATTGATCCACAAGGATTCTCACCAAATGTGCACTTTACAAGAGATCCTAGATTCTTATTTATACTTTCATCTTCTAGGTCACTTAACCCATTTTTAGGTTACTTAACCCATTTCTAGGTCACTTAACCTATTTTCCTTATTTTAGGGTTAACCACTTTCCATGAATAGAAAGTTCTCCAATACTTTATCATTTAAATATTCCTTCTAGATTTTGTCACTTTACTTTATCATTTAAATAATCCATCTTGATTTTGTCACTTTAATTTATCATTTAAATAATGATTTCTTCTTTTCAAACACTTTTACTTCTTTGACCTTTTGGGGCTTCAAGCCATCACGTGGGGGTCCTCCAACTTCATAAGGCCATAACTCTCAAACCGTGAGGAGTTATGTGACATTCTACATACCACCAGAAATGGCATGTCAAGCACTATCCATCTAGGATAGTTTCACCAACAACTTCATTGATCTTCATCTCCTTATTCCACATGAAAGCATGGGTCCTCCAACGTTTCTTCTAGGATAACCCAATCCATAAAGCATCTTCCCATGAAGGCTTTCACCATAAGGGGACCACTTTGGAGTTCATCCATTTGTGCACCTTATCAACCATGATAAGACAATAATGAATAATCTTTGCATCAATTTACCACTGCATCATAACTATCAATGACAACTCATTGATCCAATTTTATCAATGCATCATAGCAATGATCCATATTTATCAAGTGGTTTCCACTTGGACATATATCATTCTCATCAAGTGCATCATATCGATGATCCATCTCTATCAATTTGTTTTCACTTGAACATATATCATTCTCATCAAGGGCATCATATCAATCAATTGCTTGACATCAATCAATGACATCAATCAAACCAAACCATTTACATCAATGACATATGATCCAACAATCTCCTAAATGACCAAACCATTGGCATCAATGACAACATGATCCAACAAGTTATGCTTGTGTAATTTTTGATAAACCTG
>JZKD02S1247801.1:62601-78407 GCA_000966675.3 Picea glauca
TGTTTCAGCATCTACGTTTCAACATGTTTCACTTTTGTGTTGCAGCATCTGTGTTTTCTTCCAACAGTCGTGTTTCAGCATTCGTGTTGCAGCAGTCGTGTTTCAGCATCTGTTTTACATAAACAATCGATTGCCATTAATGACAACCTTGATCATCTGCGTCATCTCTGTTGTAGCCATATTTCCAACAAACTAGAAATTGAAGACAGTGGAAAAGGACAATTCAAAATTTGCAGGAACACAAGGATGTGTTGGCCCTTGGTTATGGAAGGAAGTGAAGAATGAGGAAGAAAAGGTAAAAAGTGAGCTTTGTGGGAGACACAGTGACTGTCACTAGGTCGAAGTGAGAAAAAGAAAAGAAAATATGGAGCAAGTTGTTGGATGAGGAGATCAAGGATGATAGATCAACAAAGAAGATGGACTGAGGATGACTCAGGAAGTGGAAAAACCCAGCATTAGATGCCTTGGAGCACCACAAGATGAAGAAGGAAAGACAGGCTGGTGAAGCATGGAAAGAATGGGTCAAGTTAACCTAGGGTTGTAGACACCTAGGATTTTGGTAATTAGGGTTTTGAAACCTAGGTTTCGACCTGAGGCTGTCAGTGAGGGATTGTAATGTATAAATAGAGGTCGAGAGGACCTAGGTCAGGTTGGTACTATTGTTAATCCTTTTTATTGGTTGATTGTTCATTGAGATAATGTTGTACTGTGTGTAAGATAAGTGTTGAGAGAGAGAGCCTTTTGGTATTGTAATATCTTCAGTTGGGTGCAAATATCAAGTCCTGCAGCTGGGTGTGCGGGAAGGGAGAGAGAAAGAGAGATAGAGAGAGAGGATCTGTTGGCCAAGAGTGCAGATTAGAATTGTAAGCTTTATCTTAATATATCATAAGCACAGTTCTGTGGACGTATCCCTAGAGAGAGGGTGAACCACGTACATCTTTTGTTGTGTGTTTGATTGATACTTTGAGCTCTGTTGTTGTTATATTGTTATCTGCATTATTGTATTAGATTAGATCTATAGCTGTGAAGGATAGATATAGCTAGTTGAATGGTATATGCATGTTAGGATGTTGTTGTAATAAGAACCACTTGATATTCCCCTGGTTGTAGACATCTTTGTCCTGCAACCTCCTCATAGCTGCTTCGGGTTAGACTGCATCTTCTTCGCAGGTGCTACCGAAAGGGCTAGTAGTTAGGGCTTGTTGGTGTTCTCTTGGAGATGAACCCTGGGTCTGCCCCTGTGCCAATAAGAAGCATCACTGTGAAAGCCTTCCTAGAGACATTACATTTTTACTTGAGCATTCAACATGAAATTAAGCATGTTTTCATTACTAAGCCTACTTTTTCCAAGGACGCAAAGATGGATGAAATATACAGAAAATTACTCAAGATATCAATCCCAAGTAAAAATATGTGAGATAAGCTATTCAAATTACTTGAGTAAAGACATGTTTGATATTTCATCCAGCAAGGAGAAGCAGCTAAGCAAATTCAAAGAGACAAGTCATCAACAACTTCCACCAAATCAACACTAGAAATCCAAGCAGATGTACAAGATTCCTATATTTTTGTAATTTGAGATTCGGTTAGTTTAAATATCCCTCCCAAATATCTTGATCATTTATGACAGGATGTGATTTAAATAATTATATACATACTTCTCCTTTTGAAGTATTGAGTGCTGATTTTTTCATCCAACAAAGCTACTGTGTATTATTCAAGAGGATCAACCAGTAATAAAAAGACTCTTTCACAGGATTCTCGTGTTAGACTATTAGAGATGTGAATCTCTCTTTGTTTATGTATTTTCATTCTCTGTAATCATTTTATGTGTTTCCAAATCTAATCATTCAAAGAAAATTAAAGAACATAATTTATCTCAAATACTTTGTTCCTGGTTTTTGAGTGATTTTCATGTTTTTCAACTGAAATTAAGTAAAAGAATTCTTAACTACTATTTTGCTTGGTGTATTTTCCTCTCCTTTCTTCCTATTCACTTCATATAATTTTAACATATCCAAACAATATTACTACCCTTCCCTATGAAAAATATTTATAAAATATGAAACTAATCCATGTTATAAAAGACAGACCCCATAGCCCAATGGAAATTTAAGCATCCAATCAGCCAACTATTTTCAAACAAATAAACAAACTTGAACCATAATAGCTAGCCTAATATTATTCAAAAGAACATAGCTAAATCATATAGAGAGATCCCTCTCTGAAGATGCAAGGGCTAGATCCCAACTTCCAAAATGGTTTTGTAGCTACCTCTGTCTTTTCTTCTACAACCTATGGAAACTACAGAGTGATAACATAGTGGCGACCATACTGGGGAAAGAACAAAATTTCCAACGTCTATGAATTATATTCCCTAGTAAGAAAACTTCATTTCTGGATAGTCAAAGATTCAAATATTAAGAGGTAAATGTTCAGAGGTTGTAAAAATATGTAAATAATTAAGTAGTTTTTTTTTTAAGTTTAAGTTCTATATCCAAAACAAATTCACACCAGATCTCATCCTAATCAAGAACCTATAAAAGTTGTATATAACCCTAAAAAATTGATCAAGAAAAGAAGTCTAGCAAAAAGTTAAGGGAGTAACAGTCCTCCTCCTAGGGAAACGTCTCTCCCAAAGAAATTTGTCACAATCCAAGAAATTCAGTTTGATCTATCATTTGATAATAGTCTATTTAGAACCAAATATGAAAATTTTGTGGACGAAACAGTATTATATCAATCCATTCTCCAACACAATACAACTGAAAGACAATCTCTTGAGTCAGATCTTGATCAACAAATCCTTAAAAAAATTGAGAAATTACAAGATCTAGCATCATAATTTGATCAATCTTTACATGAAGCCTATATTCAACAGTAGGTTGAAATTTCTTCCTTGACCATTTATGCATCATATATTAATCCTAAACTCATTCATCTTATATCTACCAGTCCTCCTTTTTTTGTATTTTCCATTACTACTCCAACAAATTCACAAACAATGATTCAACCTATCACACAAGTTTCTACATCTACTCCTTCCACAAGCTCATCTGTCATCCATCCTCCTATACCAGTCATGGAAGCGAGATATTATCCCCTTTTTTTGGTTGCTCCTTTACATAATATGCCCCAAGATTGTCAAACTAGGATTCCTCAATTTGATGGTACTGGAACCATGACTGCACAAAAACATGTTGATAAGATGAATGATTAATTGACCTACAATAAGTTGATGAGGAAGATGTCAAAATGAGATTGTTTTCCCAAAGTTTAAATGGATAAGTCAAAAAATGGTTCAAATCCTTACCAGCTTCTAGCCTAAATGACATTACTTCTTTTCACCAATATTTCCTCAGTAGATGGGAAGTTAAGA
The DNA here is from genome assembly GCA_000966675.3 of Picea glauca. NCBI lineage: Eukaryota > Viridiplantae > Streptophyta > Pinopsida > Pinales > Pinaceae > Picea > Picea glauca. The sequence goes on from JZKD02S1247801.1 coordinate 65,981, forward strand.
AAAAGCCACTTCAGATTTTATCTGAATATGAAAGTATCAAAACATCTCCTGGGGAAAGAGTGCAGGATTATTGCACTAGATTTAACAATATTTATAACGCAATTCCAGTAAACATTAAACCCCGACAAGGCTTGGCTTTGATCAAATTTCTTGATGGTGTTGATGTTGATATGTCTTATCAATTGAGAGAAAGAAATATTGCAACCTTGACAGAAATTCAAAGAGATGTAGTGAGTGTAGAGGCCAATCTGCTAGCCAAAAGAGCTATACTTAGAACATAGAGGAGAGTAACTATAAAAGAAGAAACTTCTACCTCTTATTCTGATGCCAAATTAGACTCTTCAGTTAGAAATATGGAAAGGATGATGGAAAGATTGGACATTATTGATAGGAATCCTCCTAGAAAAATTCAACCTGGTCCCGAAATCAAAAATCCTAATTTTAGGAGAAATCAACCCCAAATCAAACAAAGAGAACAAAGAGAACAAAGAGGTCATGATCAATAGATTAGGCCTCATTTTCAAGAAAATTATGCTGATGAAGGGGACTAAATAGTTAAGGTCCTTGATGATGTTCACATCAATTTAATGGGAATAAATGATAATGATTTTATTTTTCACACTCAAGAAAAACATGATCTTTTCCTTCTTTCACAAACAAAAGTTGATGAGGAAGAATCAGATAAACGAGACTTTGAAAATGTAATTATGGAAGTCCATAGGCAGTATAACCTGAGGAGTAATAAGTCAAATAATAATCCTACTAAGAAAACTTCTGATATTAAAAAGATAGAAGACACATCAGCCAAGAAAATTCCTAATATTCTGCCTAAAAAGAACATAGAAGCTTCAGCCAAAAGAATGTCTGAATTTTTCTCAAAAATAGATCAAATTGATATTCCCTCCATGTCTTAGCCCAAAGATACTTCACAAAAGGATTTTGTTGAGAAAAAATATATTTTCAACCAGAATAAAACTCAAACATCATTCAATTTTGAAAATGAATTAGAAAAACTTAAGATACCCATTCCTCTAACAGAGCTTATGAATTAAAATTCATATAGATCACAAGTGATAAAATATATAAACATAAAGGCAGGAACAGATACAATACATATTTTTGATGATCAACCAGATCTATTATTTGGTCTTGAAGTTGATGGAAAACTTGAAAACGGAGTTTTACCCCCATTCTACATTAGTTTAAACATGCATGACAAAACTCTTCATAATGACATGCTGGACTCTGGTGCTTCACACAACCTTATTCCTAAAGCTGTTATGGAAACATTAGGACTTGATATCACTATACCATACAAATATTTGTATTCTTTTGATTCAAGAAAAGTAAAATGCATAGGTCTCATCAAAGATTTGTGTGTCACTTTAGCACAAATACCATCCAAGAGTTTGGTAATGGACATAGTTGTTGCTGACATAACTCCTAAATATGGCATGTTACTGTCTCGCTCATGGGGAGATAAGTTACAAGGAACCCTTCAACTGGACATGTCTAATGCTACCATCCCATTGTTTGGTCAACATAGGAGATTATATAGGGAGACACTGATGAAATACATGGTCAGTAGTCAGGACAAACCACATAATTATCCCTTATATTCTATTCATTCAGACCTTGACTCTTTCATTTTGTATAATGATGGAGACATGGAAAAACAAATTGCCAATTTAGAAAATGATGTTTATAACATTGAAGAGGACAAAACGGTTTTTGAAGAAAAAATCAAATAATGGTGGAATATGATAAACAAAATGAACCTTTGTGGAGCTTAGACTTTGATGGGGCTATTAGCAAGGAAGGATCATGAGAAGGTGTGTGGGTCTCAAATTCAAAAACAAATCATTCAGAAGGTCATTCCTACAAGTTAAATTTTCAATGTACCAACAATATAGTTTAATATGAAGCCTTAATGCTAGGTTTATAACTTTTAAAGAAGCTTGGTGCTAAGAGAATATCAATTCAGGGTGATTCTGAACTGATAATAAAATAGATAAAAGGTGAATACTCTACTAAACACCCAAGATTGAGAGCTTACAAGAATGTTTTCCTATATTTTCTGGAATTCTTTACTGAATATAACTTGTCAGCCATTCCTAGAGACCAGGACATTCTTGTTGATGGTCTGGCTACCTTAGCAAGTACTTGTAAAATACCATTTCATCCTAATCACCAATACACGGTTGAAGTAAAGAACAGACTAGTTGTCCTAGATAACATCAGATATTGGCAAGTCTTCGAAAATGATGAACAAATTGAAAACTTTTAAAAATCAAAAAATGAATTTGAATGTGAAAATATAGATGTTGATTTTGATGATGAAGGATAAAATGTAGATAAGATAGATTTAAAAGAAATAAATCAAAAACAAGAAGATTTGGAAATTTTGCAATTGAAGGATATTGTTTTTCCTAGAGGGTTAGTCCCTTTAGAGGATCTCTTTGATTTTGACAATGTAGCCAAAAAACCTAAAATTGAACCTACTGGAAAGGAAGTTGAAGACTCCAACATAGGAACTGAACAAGAACCAAAAATGATTAAACTGTCTAAATCTTTACCTCTTGCTCAAAAACATAAATATATAGAATTGTTCAGAGGACTCATAGATGTTTTTGCATGGAGTTATGAAGATCTAAAAGCTTATGACACTAGCATTATATAGCATAAAATTCCTATAAAAGAATACCAAAAAACTTTTAAATGGAAACTTAGGGGGATTAACCCAAAGTTGATGCCTCTGATTGAAAAAGAAATAAAAAATATGTATGATGCTAAGATCATTGTCCCATTAAGATTTTCTAAAAAGAGTGGAGAAATTAGGTTATGTATTGATTTCAGAAACCTTAATAAAGTATCTCTCAAAGATAACTAACCCTTGCCTAAAATGGATCATATTTTGCAGAAGGTAGTTGGGTACAATATAATTTCTCTGTTAGATGGTTTTTCTGGTTACAATCAAGTTTTAGTCCACCCTGATGATAAAAAAAATACATCATTTACCACACTTTGGGTTAATTTCATGTATGTGAAAATGCCTTTTGGTTTAATGAATGTTGGTGATACATTTTAAAGAGAAATGGATATTTATTGTGTGGATGAACTAGGAAGATTCATTGTTATATACATGGATGATATCATTTTTTTTCAAAAACAAATGAAGAACATTTTCTCCGCCTGAGAATATTTTTTGAAAAATGCAGGAAATTTGGAATTTTCTTCAATCTAAAGAAAACATTGTTTGGCTTAGAATAAGGAAAATTTCTAGGACATATCATCTCAAAATATGGAATCAAAATTGATCGCAACAGAATTGAAGCTATTCAAAAGATAGATCATCTTAGAAACATAAAATAATTACAATCTTTCATTGGCAAAATAAACTTTCTAAGGAGATTTATCTCTAATCTGGAATAACTTATAAGAAATATAACAAACGTGTTGAAAATAGACACAAAAATAAAATGGACCATATAAGAAGAACATCCATTTCATCAAGTGAAACAAGCCTTAACACAAGACCCTGTGCATAATTTCAAAAAAGATTTCCTCATTTTCTCTTTTTCCTCCGAGCATACTATTGCAACAATACTCTTGCAGAAAAATGATGAAGGGCATGAACTACCTATTGCTTTATTTATTAAAACTTTAAGAGATGTTGCAATGAAATACAACATCATGGAAATAAAGATTTTTCTTGGTAAAAGCAATCAAATATTTCAGAGTATACATTCTTCATTCACATATAATTGCTTATCTTCCAAACTTTGTGGTAAAAGACATTCTGACCCAAAATAGTCCTGATGGGAAAATGGGTAAATGGATTGCTAGTATCCTCGAATATGACATTGAAATCAGACCTATCAATCTCATTAAGGGTCAAGGATTAGCTAAATTAATTGTTGAATCTAATTTTCATGCTTTGGATATAAATTTTCTAGCTGCACTGGATGAACAAGAAGAAGAGTAGGTGACTCCACAAGTTACAGAGGATTTTTCAACCTCTCCCTGGTATGCATACCTCATTTTTGTCTTACATCATTTACAAGCTCCTCTTGGTTTGACCAAGACTAAATCTAGGTTTCTTAAACTCAAATCTATGAAATATTGTATTTTGGATGGAAATTTATATTGGAAGGATGTTGGAGGAATTTTACTAAACTGTTTACTGAAAGATGAGGTAGATAAAGTTATGCAGGAATTTCATGAAGGAGACTGTGGTGGAAACTTGAACTGGAAGGCTACTTCCAACAAGATCCTAAAATTTGGTTTTTACAGGCCAACCTTATTTGTAGATGTCCATAGGAAGGTGACCTCATGTCATAACTGTCAAATTTTTGAAGGAAAAAGGAAATTGTTGCCTCTACCCTTGAAACCAATATCGGTTGAAACTCCTTTTGAACAATGGGGTTTATATTTCATTGGAGAAATCCATCCACCATCATCAAGCCAACACAAATGGATCCTTACATCCACTGACTATTTTACCAAGTGGATTGAAGTTGTACCTACAAGGCAAGCCACTGATGTTGTGATTATTAAATTTTTAGAAACTAACATTCTTTCAAGATTTGGATGTCCTAGGAAGATCATCACTAATAATGAAACAACATTCAAATCAAAGAAGATGGTGTATTTTTGCATCAATTATCAAATTACTTTAAGACACTCTACTACCTATTACCCTTAAGGGAATGGATTAGCGGAGTCTTCTAACAAAAGTCTAGTCAATATCATCAAAAAGTTGTTGTAGGATAACAGGAAGTCATGGCACAACAAGTTGGTCAATGCATTATGGGAAGACAAAATTACTACTAAGAGATCAATTGGAATGTCTCCACACCAGTTGGTTTATGGAATTGTTGTTGTTTTTCCCACTTCTTTAGGTGTCCCTGTCATGAAAATACTGTAGGAAGTCCAGGCATAACCAAATGACATCTCAAGGAGAATTAATCAGACCATATAGCTGCAGCAGTCCAGAGAATATGTATACAAAAAAACTCAAGTGATCTAGGAAAACATTAATAATATCTATGATAGAAGAACCAAGGTTGATAATTTCCAGATATGAGACAAAGTATTGAAATGGGATTCAAGGAAAGAAGATAAAGGTAAGCATGGAAAATTTGAGAATTTATGGAAAGGTCCTTACATAATCCATGCTTATAGAGAAAACAATGTATTATTGATCAAAGATATGGATGAAGAAGATATTCCAAGTGGACCTGTCAATGGAAGAATGCTCAAGCACTATTGTTCACTGAAATTAAAGCACTTCTCACTCAGATTCATTGCAAATACCATTTTACTTTTTATTGTCATGAGTGGGTGACTCATATCATAATTTGAAGCCCTAAGAGAAGGCCCTAAGCTCATGATCAGTTGTCACCAGGTTTACAACAACAATAAAACAAATAAGATGCAGAAAGCATTGGAGAAGATGATTCAAGGCGACTGATCACTAGTTCTTGGCACCTCACTAGGAGAGCACCATCCCCAAGTGGAGCCATTGTTATAGTCCTATATTCCATAGTATTAGATGGTGATTGAAATTTTCTCCTTCAATGATCTTATGTTGTAAATAATATTTCATTCTGCAAATGATTTCCAAAAGAAAAAGATAAAAAATAGTAAAAAATGAAAAGAGGGTATAAAAGAAAAGAAAAGAAAAAGAAAAAAGAAAAGAAAAAAAAATAGAAAAAAAAAACAAGAAAATGCCATCAAAAGAAAAATAAGTTTGAATCATATAGTTTAATCATGATCAAACATTTTAAATTGTTGTTGGTAGTTTAGACAATAAATTTGGCCAAATTGTCTAATCTTGACCAAAGTAGTTAGGTAGAGGAATAAATTAATCCAACAGTTTAAGCTGGATTAATGAGTTACATGCATAGGTTAGATGATAGGTTAGGTAAGTTTTATTTTCAAATAAATTTGAAAGGTTTTTCACATTAAATGCACCCTTAAGTGTTGAAATAGTTTAATCTAGCATAGGAAAATAAATTGAATGGAAAGGATTTAAAAACAAAACATTTTTCTTTATGGCACATTTTTTTTTATCCAAAGTCGGAAATTGACAAGACATTTTGTCTTGTAGCACATAATCCTTGTGATAATATCCCTAGGAGGCACCATCCCATACTCGAACAATGGCCATCACTTTCTTTCTACCCCCCTGACCTATCTACCTTTACTGGTGGGAGGGGGGGTCTGAAAAGTAGTATTCCCCGCATTGGTCCCATGTAACATGGCACGTCCTCAGTGTTTCTCACCCACCCATATTGTTTCCACTTACTATCAACCCCCCCCATCCAAAATATGCCAAACCAAATCCCGATACCGCTCACTCTCCTCGCCACCACTACCCTCTCTCTACATAACACCTGTCCCACACAACATACCTATTAGCCAATTAAAACCTTCCTCGTGATCATTACTTGTCCCGTAATGGTCCTGCACCATAACGAAAATACACTATGCATATTAAATCCCCTTGTTTTCATACTGTTACATCTTTTTCCAAGTAAGACACTGTGAATATCGCACCAAGCTAAGATGTCAAACTACGAAAACCATCTCTAATCGTCAACAAGCAAATCTTTTTTCAGGTAATTATAGTATCACCATCATTTATTGTTAATTCTATCAATTATGTCTCACAAGGTCAATCCTACCGACACATATTGTAAATGTGTTGAACCTGCACAAAATAGATCTAGCTAAACAATAATACATACACACATTTGCAGAGAGAATTGGAGAAAGAAGAAGAAGGAGAGAAAAGAATGAAAGAATTCTCATTAACCATTTTGAATAATGAATAATTTACACATGATATACTTTGTATAACTCAATGAGTGAACACTAGAGGTGAACTAATGCACCATAGTGTTGGTCTAGAGTTATTTGGACACACACCAGCAATTACAGGAGTGAACTACCACCTATTCTAGTCTCTCGAGCAGTTACGGGAGTCAACTTCCACCTAGTTTAGTTAACAAGTCAACTAGTCTTCAGTTAACTGATTGAACAAAGAGAAGTCATGAGTTAACTCAGGGAATCAAGGATAATGTTCCACTCTTGTGATGATACCAAGGAAAGGTTGAACTAGCATGGTGATGATCCCAATGTTTCATGGTGACGAACCAATGCAACATCTAAACTCAACTCAACTAGTCAAACTGAAGTGTCAACTAAAAGAGAATATTATCTAGGTGCAATATGCTCCCCTATATTATAGGAGACTGGATAATGACTAATTATGACTAATAAACAAGGAAAAACCTTAGGAAAAATCAATCCTAGGTGTGTGTGAAGTAACTACAACACCCCCCTGAACATTACTATGGTGAAAATAAAGATTGGGTTCCAGCAATGAGGCCATGTTAGGTACTCAAGTAAAAAACATACACTGAAAATAAAGTGAGGAAAGAGGGAAAACCTCATGGGAAAAACCCTCCCTCAAGGTACAATGTATGTAAAAAATAAGAACTACAGTTGCTAGGCAACTGTGTCCTTCACTCCAAGACGAATTCGCAGAGAATGGAACTTCTACTTAGTGAAGGTCTTGGTGAATATGGTTGTCATATGTTCTGCTGAAGGAAAAAATTGTAATTCGATGATCCCCTCATGTACTAAGTCCTGTATGTAGTGCATGTGGATATCAAATGTTCTTCATCCTCTACCTTTGAACTGGATCTCTGCAGAAATTCAGAGTGCTCTGGTTGTCACACCAGATGATGATCGGTTGATGAAACTAAATACCCAACTCACTGAGAAAATGTTGTAGCTACATAGCCTGAATGGTTATGTTAACTTCCCCTCTGTACTCTGCCTCGGCTGAAGATAGAGAAGTGGGAACTTGCTTCTTTCTTGACAAACAGATAGGCCCAGAACCAATACTGAGTGAGTAACCATATGTGGACTTGAGATCAATGTTATCGCCATCCCAATGGAAATCAGTAAACCTGATGAGATCTAATGTAGAGTTTGTTGCATAATGGATCCCAAAGGTGATGGTGCCCTGTACGTATTGAAGGATACACTTTACATCTTTCCAATGTAGCTCATGCATCTCCTGCATGAACCTGGAAAATGCACCAACTGCATATGAGAGGTCTGGTCTGGCATGTGTAAGATACAAAAATCTCCCCACTAGTTGTCTGTATAGCGTGTTGTCAACCAGTGGATTCTCCCCTCCATCCTCAAGTTTGACTCCTGGTAGGAAAGGAGTCAGATCATACTTGCAGTCTGTCATGTGAAATAGCTCAAGGAGATCTTGTGCATACTTGGCCTGAGATAGTTTGATGCCTGATGCATCCTGATTGATCTTGAGTCCAAGGAAGAAGTGTAGCGGACCCATGTCTGTCATCAAAAACCTGTCATGTAGAATCCTCTTGACTGTAGCAATCACTGAAGTCGAGCACCAGGTGATCAACAAATCATTGAAATACAGAACTAAAAGTAGAAGTGGATCAGTCATCTTGAGCATATAGACATTCAGGTCTGATTTACAATGTACAAATTTATATGACAACAGGTAGGAATCCATCTTGGAATACCATGCCCTTAGAGCCTACTTGAGGACATAAAGTGACTTCTTCAGTCGACAGACCAAATATGAGTCCTAAAAAAATCCCTGAGGATGCTCCATGTATATCTCCTCAGAGAGATCACCATGAAAAAATGCAATCTTCACATCCATCTAATGGAATTCCCATCCCTTGGTTGCCGCAATGGCAAGTTCCAATCATATGGAATCCATCTTTTCTACTGGAGTGAAGGTATCATCATAGTCAATACCATGAACCTGCTGAAATCATTTGGCAACAAGCCTGGATTTGTATCTACTAATGTGTCCATCTATTGCATTGTAGACCCATCTGCATCTGAAATGTTTCCTTCCATAAGGAAGGGGAACCATATCTAAGGTATGGTTCTCGATGAGGGAGTTGTACTCCTCTTGCATGGCAGATTCCCAAAAGGGATTTCAAAAAGCCTCTCCATAAGACTGTGGATCTAAATACTGAACCAAGAAAAGATGCCTAGAAGGCAATGGTTCAGTGGAAATGAGTGAAACAGAGGGCTCCTCAAAATCAGATTGAGTCCTCCTAGTATCGGTTGGATCACCAACGAGATCCCCTGCATCCTGAAGAGTAATCTGTGCCCACTTGGGCCTCTGCTCTGGCTCTACAACTGCATCTAGAGGCTCTAACTCTGCATATAACTATATTGACATTGAATATGAATCATCTGAGTCATCTGAATCATAACTCTTGTCTAAAGAAGAGTTAGCATGTGCATGCGGTTGTTGAGGTACATGCGAGACACTTTCCTCGAATTGGACACTATGCTCAATGATGAGCCGGTCCGAGGAAAGATCAATAAGATAATATCCCTTCATAACATTGGGGTATCCAACAAAAATAAACTCAATTCTCTGTGGATCAAGTGCCTTCCTTTTTTTTTCAGAGGGAATCCTATCCCATGCACATGAACCAAAAATGCAAAAGTGGGTCACTTTCGGTTTGAGGCCGCTCCAAGCCTCATAGGGTGTCTTATCCTTGACAGATCTATGGGGAGATATGTTTTGGATGTATGTTGCAAAATTAAGTGCTTCAGCCCATAGTCTCTATGGTAGTGAATTTTCATGCAACATGCAAGATTCCATCTCCTTTATAGATCTATTTTTCCGCTCAACAACTTTTTTTTGCTGCAGAGTATAGGGAACTGTGTGTTGCAACTGAATCCCTACCTCATGGAAAATATTATGGATCTCATCATTCACATACTCTCCCCCATTATCAATTTGGAGGAATTTGATCTTCTTTCTAGACTGTGTCTCAACCAGGTCTTTGAAATCTTTGAGGTGTTGAAAGACCTCAGATTTTTGCCTGAGAAAGTAGATCCAAGTAAAACGTGAGAAATCATCAACAAAAATGAGAACAAAACTCACTTTGATGATGGAAGGATGCAGAAAAGGACCCATAAGGTCATTGTGAATCAGATCTAAAGGTGTGGAGGATCTCTAAGACTTTCCCTTATCGAATTTCTCTTGAGGGTGTTTCCCGAGAACACATCCCTCACACACTCCCTTGGAGAAATGGATGTCTGGCAGACCATCAAATAATGTTTTCTTGATAAGATGTTGCATGTATATGAATTTCAAATGTCCAAAACTTTCGTGCCATATCCTACTACTTTCATCAGCATGAGTAAGAAGTAAAGAAGAATCAGGTTCAATGAATTCAGAAAAAGTATACAACCTATACTGATGATTTACCTCATCAGTAGCAACCATGGAGTTGGTTTGCATGTCATAGATGTCCACGAATTTTTGTGTGAATATGAATTTATTTTCGGTGTCGTAATTTTTCATCTGATGCATAGAGATAAGGTTGAAATTAATTTTTGGAACGTGCAATACATTCTTGAAGCTTCCGTTGGTGAGTTCAATCCTTCCTTTGTCGATGACTTCAACAGAAGAGTTGTCCCTCATCAAAACAAGAGGACCTTTGCATGCATCCAAATAATAATATATTTCTTTTGAGGAAGCCATTTGATGTGATGCTCCTGAATCAACGATCCAAGCATCGGGAGAGGAGTTGATGGAAATCAAGGCATGACTAGAATTTCCTTTCTTAGAATTCAGATCTTCTGGCTTCTTCTTCTTGGCACCCTTGGGGATGCGATCTCCAAGGTTGTTTTGATGAATTATTTTATACATCATATCTATTTGTTTTTTCATGCATGTAGATTCTTAATGGAATCCGTTGTGACAATACATGCATTTCTCTCCTTTTCTTCCCTTTTCTCCTTTGGATCTACAGGCATCGATGAAGGGTTTTGTGTACCCTTCCTTCTTCGGATGTGCATGAGATTTTTTCTTATATTTATCTTTATATTTCTGATATGTGTGGCTTCCATCATGCATAGTGAGTGCATGTGCCCTTAGGCCTTTGATTGTGCCCATGTTGATGAGCTTGGTTTTCTCTTGTGTTAGGGATTCGATAAAGTCCTCAAGAGAAGGCATATTCCAGGTGGCTCTAGAGGTGAATCTAACAGAATGGAATGTGGATATGAATATAGAGAATTAAGTACCAAGCTTGGTGAGAATGGTGAGAATGATTTGTTTCTCCTCATTCGATTTATCAACCCCACAGTGCGACAGTAAATCCATGAACTTTGTAAAGAAATCTTGGATATTTTCGAAGCTTTTTGGATCCAATGTGAGAAGCTCCACCTCCAGCATGTGTCCCCTCATATCATCCTATTTTCCAAAGAGACCTTCCACAGTGGTCCAGTATTCATTGGGATTTTTACAAGAAGATATGTGAAAAAGGAGATCGGAAGAAATAAGACTACAAATTGTTTCGAGTGCCTCATCCATGCGATTTAAATACTTAGTTTTTTCTATGGATGATGTTGATTCTATATATGTATTCAAGGTTAACCTTTACAAACCTCTGGTTCATATATGTATTTATATTTTCTCCTTCCATGCAAAATAGTTGCAAGGTGTAAGAATGAATTCTTTTTGGAAATCCATCTTTCCGTTGTCTTCAATCTTTTGTACCTGCAAAAACATTTGCGTAGATTTTGCTTAAGAGTCTATCGGCTCTGATACCATGTAAATGTATTGAACATGCACATAATATATCTATATAAACAATAATACACACATTTGCAGAGAGAATTGGAGAAAGAAGAAGAAGGAGAGAAAATAATGAAAGAATTCTCATTAACTGTTTTGAATAATGAATAATTTACACATGATATACTCTATATAACTCAATGAGTGCACACTGGAGGTGAACCAATGCACCATAGTGGTAGTATAGAGTGATATAAATAGACACCAATAGTTATAGGAGTGAACTACTACCTATTCTACTCTCTCAGGAAGTTACGGGAGTGAACTACCACCTAGTTGATTTAACTAGTCAACTAGTCTCTAGTTAACTAACTAAATAGAGAGTAGTGAGGAGTTAACTTAGGGATTCAAGGCTAATGTGCCAATATGGTGATGATATCAATGAAAGGTCTAATTATCACGGTGATGATCCCAATGTTGCATGGTGACAAAACCAATGCAGCATCTAAACTCAACTCAACTAGTCAAACTAAAGTGTCCACTGTCAACTGAAAGAGAATATTCTCCAAGGGGAATATTCTCTCCTGAATTATAGGAGACTGGATAATGAATAATTATGACGAATAAACAAGGAAAAAACTTATGAAAAAGAAATCCTAGGTGTGTGTGAAGTAACTCCAACACATCTGATAACCCAATTATTCCCCCTCCCATCGACCTGGACCACATCCCTCTAGCAAACAGAGAATACAAGTGTTATAACCCTAAATTGCACTATCCATGCTTACTTGGCATCAGGCCAACACCTTTCCCTTCATT
>JZKD02S1247801.1:85150-95941 GCA_000966675.3 Picea glauca
TCTTAACACCTTTGGCCACTGGAGGATTTTTCCCGAGTATCATTCCCTGGAACATCAGTCTTGTCCTTGTGCCTTGAGCTTGTATGTTTGTTGTGCTCGTTCCTCCATTGTAACATAATATTCCTTTATTTTTTCAAAATCAACAAAAAGAACAAAAAAATCAAATATACCCCAAAAAGAGGATGGGAAAAGTATTTTCTTTATTGGCAGCATTATGAGTTGCCCTTGGATAAAGCACATATTTCTGTTTGATTCATCAGACTTTGGGATGTAGTACAACCTTAGGAAGCTTTGCTCGCTATATTGAGTTGTGTCCTCCACTGTTTGGTTACTCTTCCAAACATATGGAGAGTTTGTGTTGCCTTCTGCTTCATAGACTTATGATTAATAGATATGATGCCTGAGTCTTATCAATTGTCGTGCTATTGTCCAAGGGCAGTTTGTTACTTAGCCTGAGTCGGCCCCTCTGCAATATGTCTCTTGTCCACATACCCGGCCATCCGGAACGTCCAATCAAGTCTTTGTTCGAAATCTCTGAAGCCTTCAGTCCGATCATTAAGATTATCAAGTCCACAACCGACGAGTCGTCGAAGACCTCTGGGTAGTGCAGTCATACACTCATATTACATTCCTACCCAATTTTAGAATATTTTGAAGTTGTTGCTCGAGCTCTGAAGTACAACCATCAGGCCAAATCAACTTCTGAGAGATGGATAATTTCTATGTATATCTTTCTGATTTCGAGATATAGCTCCGCTGTGTATTGTTCGTGGCTACTCTTCATAGTTATTTGACATGGATCTACAGTGTATTTGATTGGTAGCCATGGTTCTGATTTATCCCGAGCATGGGTATGCCCGCCTCGGTGAGACATTTGATACTTTTTGCAGACGGCACCTCCTGATTCCTGTTTCCTGGGCTCACTCATTCAGCATATCAGTACAGATTGGTAAAGAATTGGTAATGTATTTTGGCCATCAGATGCTATTTTGACCTCACACATTAGGGGGCATCTGTTATAACCCTAAATTGCACTATCCATTCTTACCTGGCATCAGGCCAACACCTTGCCCTTCATTGCCAAATCCATGCTGAACAGACTCTTTAAAAAACTCCTAAATTAAGTAACTCGCGCCCTAACCTATCACTGGGTGCATTGGAATGCTGGCAAGCCTTTTGTTGCATGCGTTGGAACGCTGGCTGGCCCACTACAGCCCGCGTTTACCTAACAAAGCAAAAAATCAGGAAAGTTTTCTTCGGGACAAAAAGCTTTGGGTCAGTTAACCAGAACTCCCAGCCATGCATGGCCAAGAGTTGGTCTAAAACCCTATCTCCTTCTAGCCTATAAAAGAAGGGGTAGGGGTACTATTCAAAGGAGGAAAATCATAGMAAAGAAACTCTGCCCAATTGTCGAATCCGTTTTGTCCCAACCCTTTAGCCTTTCCTCAAGCTTTAGGAGAATTCAAGCAAAGCAGTTGGAGGACAAAGAAAAGGAGGAGCCTAGGATCAGGATCGAGGAACGGTGGTCGGTTTCTATAATTATTGTAAGTTGATTCATCTTGAGATTAATAAAAAGATACTTTTCCCGTCCCAAATACATTAGTTTTATATGTTTTATTTGATTTGTGTTTAATCTCTAACCCTCTAGTAGAACAATATCATGCATGTGTAGTTTTGTCTTGATTGCAGGATCGCTTTTTGGAAGGAGCAGCAGAAGCAAGGGAGATAAAGCTCAACGGAGGATCTACACCAACCGTCGATAAAAAGGTTAGTTGGTTCTTCCCATGTTTGCATGTAAAAAGGGGTTTTAGGTTGGGGTAGAAGGTTAAAAGTTATTTCTGAAAGGGTCATGATCTGCATGCAAGTTTAAGCCCTAGCTTGTTAGTCCGTAGGGTAGAATAACCCCACAACAATAAGGTTACAGAGCTGAAGTGCAAATTCTATTTCTTCAAATTGCACTCTTGGATGAAATAGTCTTTCCTCGACCAAAACAATGAAATTGGACTCTGGGAGTCCAATTTGTTCCTTTATATGTTTCCTCAGACTCATAATTTCCCTGAATTTGTCCTTAGATGCCAAGCAAATTATTTTCCCAACCAAAGAGCCATTACCTCCTCCATTGGTGAAGTTATGTTCACAATTAGCTCTAAAACCATCGATTAAATGTTAAAAAAACCAAGAAATGACTCAACCACTATGTTCTCTTTCAAATCCCTAAATGACTTGTACCAGAAACTAACATTTTCCCAAAGAACCCAGATCTTTGAAATCTTCCTCCCTGAAGATGCCCAATTACCCAAGAAGAATCCACCATACCCCTCTTCCATTTTTATAGTGAAAGCAAACCAGAGCATATCCACGCTATCATATTTTTTAGGTTATTACTCTGATGAATGGGTAGATGAACCTATTCTGGGTTTTCTGTCCATATTTTCTACTGAATAAAAGGTTACAGTGAAGTTCAATTTCAATCAATTCCTAGCTGATAGAATTCATTAGAAATTTCTTAGGTTTCCGACTGAGGGAATTTTCAAATGCTTGTCAATGTTGGTTTATATGTTCTTATTTTATCAAGTAGATAGGTTACCTTTTGCACTTCATAAGTTAAATGAGCAAGGAATCCCATGATCAGTCATATTCTAGACCTCATTGGTAAGGAAGAACTTAACAGAGTACAACTTCAAAGATTTAATTGACCAATTCATCCATCCAACCACTTGTTTATTGAACAATAGCACAAAACACAGGATTAGTGAAGAAATTTAGCAGGTGTTGCACCTATTTGATCAGGCCAAGATAGGTGACTAGTATTTGTACAAGAACTACATACAGATCAGGGTATATGGATGTGAGCTCCCACCACACAAATTTCCTAAATACCTCCCAATGAGGATTTTTTCATTGGAGTATATAAGGAAAATGATTAATTGAGATGAAATTCATTTTTTGGCAGCCAAGAAGAAATCCCAATTTAGAATCAAAACTCAGATTGGGCCTTTCATTTGAAATAACAAAGCAACAAGTGAAGAAGAGGACAACCTTTTGAAAAAAATGAAGTTTCCTTTGAGCTTCACTTGGTCATATGAACCATTTGGCATCATTTTTGAACTTAGGACCAAACAAAAGACCACTCCATATGTGCACACACAGAGGCCAGAGGTGAAAATATATATGAACCGGGATGAATGGGAAGAAAACACCTTGCAATAACCAGAGGAGAAACCTATCTCTATAACCACTTCACAGACCACTACACCTCAAAAGAAAGTAGAGAAAATATCAAGGAAGGAAGTTTCTCCTTCAGTCACATAGGTGTCAGCTGAATATTTTCAAGTATATAGAAAGAGGACTAAAATGAGTCATACAACAGATTTTATTAAAGAGGGAGAAATGCATTCCACCATAGTTTTGGAAGGAACACATTCCTCAACTGAGTTAGAGAGTTTGTTTACAAGTTGTCCATCATCACCAACCTCTCAAAGAAATCCAAACAAAACTCTAAAAGATGAATCAGTTCATGGACAAAAGATGTCAAATATTTTTGACAAATATAAGGAAATCAAGGAAAGGAACGAGCTTCTCAAAAGAAAAACTTACTCTCAATTTTTGAAGCAAAACTCTATTGCTCAGCACATACAATTGTCATATTTTGACATAGAGAAAGGAAGAATGCAAATGGAATTCTTACATGCACAAGTCCCCCATCCAAAGACAACATCAGATTAAAAGAAGACTACTTTTGAGTTTGATATAAAAGATTTCCAAGCTGTGGATCAGATGGATATGCATATATAGACAGGGGAAATGATATTTTTCAACTCTTACAAATAACTCAGTGACTTCTTCTAAATTGCAGGTATCCCTGAATAATACCCAGTCCCAATTAAAGCCTGAAAATATCTTCTCTTTGGCCAAAGATACTAAAATCAAATAATTAGAAGAGCTAGTTCTCAATATTGGATATGATCCAACAAATGTCAAAGCAACAAAGGAGTTGATAAAGAAAAAAGAATGATGATATATCATCACTCAGAAAACAGTTGAAGCTTCCAACAAGATAGGATTCACAAACTAAAGAAGTGGCTTCTACATAAATCCAAAAAGAAGAAATCTTAAAACTGATCATGGAGAAAATGAACAAATGAGGGAAATGGAAGCAAAGATGGACAAGTTGATAAAAGAAAAAGAGAAGAATGTGCAGTTGGTCATGATTCCACTAGATGTAGTTCCCCTGACAGAGATCAAAACAACAAAAGTGTCTACATCAAAAACAATGCGAGCAACGATCCCAGTACAAATCTCATATTCCTTTGATAAACTAGTAAAATATATGGAGGATATGTCCATACAAGAGGAAGAAATTAAAAATTTACAGGAATAGGTAAAAACATTACAAGAACTGAAATCAATGTTCCATGATTCCCATTAGGCAGAAATGCACAAGTCTCAGAGGTTCATCCAACAACTGCAGCAATTGGGGAAATAAACAACCATGAAAAACAACTTTGCCCAAGCTAAGGAAAATCTATGGACATATATCAATAGATCCATGACAGAGATTTGGCCCTCTATTTAGATAATTTTTTAGTTGCATGAAATAATCCAGAAATCCAGAGGAGCCATTGAAGTTATCAAAGAATAATTAGGAGAAAATCCAACAAAGGCCACAAAACTCATCAGGTTTCTAAAATATAAAAATAAACAGGAGTTAGAAGAGATGGGGATAGACGACAAAACTGAAACCATCCTGGAAATCAACAAGTTTTTGAACAAGAAATGCCTCATGTTGCAGCTGGAAGAAAAGTCTCAGGTTAAGGACATAGGTGTGCAGAGGTTCTTCAGGAAGTTTGAGATACTACACAAGAAATGGATTCTTGTAGTGCTAAATGAAAAATTGATCACTCTGTCTGATTATAACTAGAAATTGAAGACAATGGAAAAGGACAATTCAAAATTTTCAGAAATATAGGGGAGCATCACTTGGAAATATTTCCTAGAGACATTACAGTTTGACTTGAGCATTCAACATGAAATCAAGCATATTTTCATTACTAACCCTACTTTTTCCAACTACACAGAGATGGATGAAATATACAAAAAATTACTCAAGATATCAATCCCAAGTAAAAAGAGGTGGGATAAGCTATGTAAATTACTTGAGTAAAGATAGGTTCATTTTTTCAGCCAGCAAGGAGTAGCAGCTAAGAAAAGTCAAAGAGACAAGTCATCAACAACTTCCACCAAATCAACACCAGAAATCCGAGCATATCTACAAGATTCCTATATTTTTGTAATTTGATATTTAGTTAGTTTAGATATCCCTCCAAAATATCATGATCATTTATGATAGGATCTGATGTAAATAATTGTATAAATAATTCTTCTTTCGAAGTATTGAGGGTTGATTTTTGCATCCAACAAAGTTATTGTGTATTATTCAAGAGGATTGACCAGTAATAAAAAGACTCTTTCATAGGATTCTCATGTTAGACTGTTGGTGATGTTCATCTCTCTTTGTTTATGTTTTTTCATTCTTTGTAATCATTTTATGTGTTTCCAACTCTAATCATTCAAAGAAACTTAAAGAACAAAAATTATCTTAGATACTTTGTTTCTGGTTTTTTATTGATTTTCATGTTTTTCAACTGAAATTAAGTAAGAGAATTCTTAACTGCTCTTTTGCTTGGTGGATTTTCCTCTCCTTTCTGTAGTATACCTAGGGAGGTAATATGGGGTGCCTGGAGAGGTAGCCAATGGGAATGTGGTTATGTATTATTAGTGGAAGTCATTTAATATATGAGAATGTGGACATTCAATATAAGGTGGACTAGGTCCACTATAATAATAAAGGCCCACTATGGTAGTTAAATGTCATAAATGGGAGAAATCTCTCTAGAAAGTTCCTAGGATAGGGAGAGATCTATATAAAGAAGTGTAAGCAATTTAATTAAGCATAGTGAATAATATTGTCATTGTAACAAGCAAGTGTTGCTTGAGGATTGCATTCCTTCCTTAAGGAATAATATATGGTGTTACCCTACCTCAAGTGTTTTCTCTATATTCTTGTGTTCAAGTTATGGTGAATGGTTTATGGATTATTCTTAGTATTATTGAATTATATTTTCAGATCTGGTATAGGTACTTAACAATTGGTATCATAGCACTTTCCTTGGCGAAAGAAGGGAAGAATTTGTTGCTCCTTTTGCAGACTGTTTCTAGCGAAGAAAAAGAGGGCAGTTCACTTCAGGTTCAGATATGAAGCTTTACGACCTGAATTTGGAAAAAAAAATTGGGTATTTGAATTCCTCTTGAAAAAATACCCAATTTAAAAAAACAAAAAATCAACCGAAACAGAGTCCGAAGTAAAGTTATGAGCATTTTAAATTCAATAGTTTTTCAAGGTTTTTTCGGAAAAAAAAGTCGTTATTTTCCTGCAGTAATTTGCTTTTAAACCCTTCTTCTATTTTTGGTGTTTTTCATAGAAAGATGTATTTTATATGGAAATGTGATGGCCCTAGTATTGAATCATTCATTAAATAAATAAAGTTTGTATGGGAAGAGAATTGACCCCATTGTGTAGATCTCAAATTACAAGGTGATGCTGCCATTTGGTGGAAAACACTTGATTATAAGGAGATGAGGACACTCTCCAATGGATAATTTGAAAAAATATTGTTAGATAGGTGGTCTCATGGAAAACATAAGGATACAGACAACACCAAGGGTTTATTTTCATGTCACAAATCTATATTACAGGGTTGTATTCATAAAGAAAATGTCATTGTTTCTATTAACCCTAGTTGCATGCATAATTTCATTAATGTTTAGTTGGTTAATAGATTGCAAGTTCTAGTAAATAATATTCAAAGCACATAGGTTGAGGATGAAAATGTTCAAATTGTTAAAGATTCGAAGATTAACATGGATAAATATGTGTTGCATTCAAATTTTTATGTTATGGATATGGATGAAGTGGATATTATTTTGGGGTATCCTTGGATAGAATCAGTGGGTACAATTAATATTAATGTGAAAAATAAAATTTTGAAGTTGTGGTACAAGAAAAAGAAAGTCACATTGCAGGATGTGTCTCTTAATAAGAAATATGGGTCCACGAAGGCCAGCAAAGAAATTATTGTCGAGTCTGAAGTTGAATTAGAGGTAGAGTCTATAGAAGGAGATGAAGAAAAACCACAAAAAGGATACAATAAAGAATATAAGGAGGTCATTGAATCAAAGGAACAATGTGTTTCACATTTGAACAAAACATAACAGATTCCTACAGTTGTTGTATATCGCCATACACATCATGTAGAGAAACAACAATCATCAAGGCAAGGGCGTTAACACACTTATGCACCAACACGGACCAAAAAGGAAACCAATCCAGAGGTACATGGAGGCCTACCAACACTACACTAATACATCAGGCTAGAGAACCAATCCCATGGAAACATCGACATGATGCAGAGAAAAATAAGGGTGGTAAGGTAGCAGTTGGACATCATGTTCATCTTCCATTAGGATGGATGGATGGTCGTACTTGCCACCATTTGGATAAATTGCTTATCCAATCATATTGTATGGTTTATTTTCATGTTTTTAGGTTGAAACATGTGAAGGGGGATGGAATGTAGTATACCTAGGGAGGTAATATGGGGTACTTGGGGAGGTACCCAAGGGGAATGTGGTTATGTATTATTAGTGGAAGTCATTTAATATATGAGAATGTGTACATTTAATATAAGGTGGACTAGGTACACTATATTAATAAAGGCCCACTATGGTAGTTAAATGTCATAAATGTGAGAAATCTCTCTAGAAGGTTCCTAGGAGATGGAGAGAGCTATATAAAGAAGTGTAAGCAATGTAATGAAGCATAGTGAAAAATATTTTCATTGTAACAAGAAAGTGTTGCTTGAGGAGTGCACTCCCTCTTTAAGGAATAATATATGGTGTTACCCTACCTCAATGGTTTTCTCTATATTATTGTGTTCATGCTATGGTGAATGGTTTATGGTTTATTCTTGGTCTTATTGAAGTATATTTGTAGATCTGCTATAGGTACTTAACACTTTCTTCGTATTCACTTCATATAATTTAACCATATCCAAATAGTCTTACTACCCTTCTCTATGAAAAATCTTTATAAAATATGAAACTAATCCTTTTTATAAAAGATAGACCCCATAGCCCAATGGAAATTTAAGCATCCAATAAGCCATATATTTTCAAACAAACAAAAAAACCTAAACCATAATAGCCAACCTAATATTATTCAGAAGAACATAGCTAAATCATATAGAGAGTTCCCTCTCTAAAGCTGGCAGGGCTAGATCCTAGCTTCCAAAGTGGTTTTGTAGTTACCTCTTTCTTTTCCTCTACAACCTATGGAAATTACAGAGTGATAAAAGGAACCTTGACTAGAGAGTTATTGTGCTAATTAGACCTTAGCCTAACATAGGAAGCCTTCTTTGGTGGAGTTTCTATCCCTAGCATGGGGGTGACTTGTTGTTAAGATCTTATGAGTAGTAGAGTCTATGGCTGGGAGGAAAGTCTTAGGTATGGACATAGTTGGTGATTTATTTACAATGATATGTTCCTTCTTGGTGTTTGTTTTAATTACTATGTGACTATTTAAGATTTTTCTGTTATGGGATTTAATTGTTTAATTATGCTTAAGATTAAATATTGTTAGGAATTTATAGAACTGCATAATTGTAATCATATGCAGAGAATTTTTATAAATCAATGTGGTATCAGAGGAAGAAAATTTGTGTGGCATTGCCCATCTTGGTACTAGGGATGCTACTATCATTACCCTTTTGTTCTTCTTGAACTCAAAAATGCATCATGCGTATGGTATGACATCAGTTGGATTGACTGACAATTGCTCACATCGTGACCCATGGACTTGCAGAATTCACATAATGGAGTGTGATGTGTCTTTTATTATTTTTCCAATATTGGGAAACAAAGTGGTATATGGCCCCATTGCCTACAAATTTCGCACCATTTCTCCTAAGGTCCAACCAAAAATGGACTCGATGTTCCCATTGTCATATAGTTTCCCAGTGTAGTACATTCATTTCTAATATGCCCCTCTAACCTACACATTGTACACCATATGTGCTCGCGCACGACTTTTTTCTTTGCCATATATTGAAATTGCATTATCAAGATGGCCAACTAAGAATTTACCTACACAAAACCTATCAACATCTCTCCACCTCCGGGTGTATTCTCCAAGCACATTACAATATCCACCACTTCTACTTGAATAGTCATCTTCTACTAGGTAAGAAAGACTTGGATATGGGGAAGAAACCCCACAATTAAACATCCTCTATGTTGCACATATATAGAATTTCAACCTATCAAGAAAAATATTGAACCATTGGTCATAATCCCACACTATTTCTCCCTATTTCTACTTGATCTCCTTAATCGCTATAATACATTGAGACTCTGAATTAGGATTTTGGAATTCCCTAAGTAGATATCTCTTGATATTTTTCAGGGACCTTGTCCGTCTTGCTGGTGTATTAGCCTTGTAATTCACATACCATGTCAAGGATATGTCCCTAAATGTGGTCTCCAGTTGCACAATATTCAATGCCCCATCTGTGATCCTCTTCACAGACCATATTTTCTTACAAGTGAACCAATGTTTCTCTGCATCATCTCTACCTGTTCCATGGAATATGGGTAACCTTAGGGTACTATCCTAATTCACCCTCCTTAATATTGAACTATGTCTTTCCAAATGATTGTTAGGTGTCTAAGATCTCAGTACTGATACTCTTTCTAGAAAAATATCATTAACTTTGTCTTCTTCTTCACTTCCCTTATTTCTTCTCTTACTCTTTCTTCTACTTGAATCGACTCACTGTATTTTGTTCTTTCTTTCTAACTATGAATGTGCAAGGGGGGTAACTACATATTATTCTAAAATTTGTTTTGAGGTGGCCCAGAGAGTTTCATACCTACAACCACTCAAGACCATACACTATTTCTAACTCTTCTCCACCACCATGATGGGTCCTCCATATTCCTCTCCTCCTTCTGCACCTCTACTTTATGCCTCATCTTCTTCCAAAGTTGTGGCACTACACAATAGACAAGGGGTTTTTACATCATCTTATGGGTCCCTATTATCACTACTATTTGTATATACATTGGATACCCTACTCTCAATTCCATGCCTCTTCGTGGGCCTATCCTCATTTATTCTCCTCTCTGGTATAACACGCTCTTCTACACTTCCTTCTGGTGCAGTCTCCTTCCTCTTCATTTGGGCCTAACCCCTCATTGAAAACCCCTTGATAAATTTCTTCTACTTCTTTGTTCCTCTCTCCTCCTTGACTCAACTCTTCTTGCATACCTTTCGAATCTCTCTCTCCTTTTCTCTTCTAGGTCCAACCTATTCCTCACCTCATTGTAAAAAATTCTAGATCCTCCTCAACTGATCCATCTCCTCTCTCAATTTTCCCCCTTATTTTCACCCCCTCAAGAACTAGGGAAGTCTACTCATCCATCCTATTCAACTGCATGTGCATCAACCCCTTCTCCATGAACAACATTTTTATCTAGAGTGGGATTTATTCTAACATATTTCTTCTATGACCTTCCAAGAACTGTCTTTCAGCCTAAATCAAAGTGTTAAGAACCAAATATCAATATAGCATAGAAAAACCTCAGAATAAGTACTCAACACCTTGAAAAAGAGAGAATTTTAGATAATAAGCCTCTTCGAGGGGGCAACCTCCTTTTACCCCACATAAATGTTCA
>JZKD02S1247801.1:116754-130565 GCA_000966675.3 Picea glauca
TTTGCCCTTATGTTTCTCTTCTTTTCAATTTTTGAGAGGAAATTGTAAGCAAGTTGTCAATAGTAGAGAGGGAGAATTTTATGATCAACTAGGTGAAGATGTCATTGCTAATGTGGAGGTTGTTCTAAATCCAGATTTGCATCCCTTTACCTACTTTGATTTTCAAATTTCAGATGAAAGATTAAAGCCTAAGGCAAATTATGAGTTAATCAAAAATAACTCTGTATCATTAAGCTTTAATTCATTTCAATTTTTGAAAAATAATCTTGAGTATATGATAAAGGATAAACGCACAAAAAATCAAGAAGTTGCAATGGAACCAATACAATAGTCATTTCATTTTCTACAGGATCCAATATCAGATGTGTTGGATGACTTGTGTTGTCAATGTCTTTTTCCATCATCCAGCTATGGGATAAAACATAGTTATGATATTGACATGATCAGGCAGGCAACTTCATTTTTTTTTCCAGCAGAGGTCACATTAGAAATCCCATCAGAGTAGTTGCAACCATTCAAGAAGCGCATGAGGATGCAAATAGCACAACTACAACATCAAATCATGAAGTTGAGTTGGTTAGATTTGAATATCCAGTAATAGGTCAAGTCTATCTTGACCCAGTGGCTATTTATATGGAGAAATTGTTCATCATAGAGCCACAATGCATTCCCATATTTTCTGTTATCTATCATGTTTATCAAGCTCTTTGTAGTGAAAATGAGGGTGGAAAGCATTTCATGATGCCTATGCAAGTTCTATTTCTGATATTTAGTAAAAACATTGAAAGAGCAGAGCTAGTAGAGTAGTTGCTTGACTGGTTGCACTGGCATTATTATATCATTTAGAACGATGAAATTGTCAGTAGTGTAGGGTAGGTAGCATTTTTGAATAAGCTCAGTCATTTGAGCATCTTTTCAGTATTGTATCATTTCCAGTAGATTTTTCATTTGATAGTATCTAGTTCATTGTCCAGTCAAATCTGAGCCAGTTCGAAGATTGTAGCTGCATTGACTCCATAGCCCAAAGAATAAAGCACCAGTCTGCATGTTCAAAGTTCAGTGGTTCTTGACACCTCCTGAAAGAGCTTCCATCCCCAGGTGGAGCCTATGTTGGGGACCTATAATCATAGGTAACTCAATTCTTTGACTGTTGATTTGACGTTTCTCTTGTGATGACGAAGTCTGGCTTGGTTGATCCCGTTTCTCCCCTCCATTCATTTCACTCGATCCCCCATCGCCATGATACATCCTTCATCCACGTTTTTCCCTCACTCCCTTGTCCTTTTGCCCCGTTGACTACCTCTCACCCATCACCCATCCATGAATAATCAAACTTAGGATAAACACAAAGAATAGTAAGTTAATTAGATTAAATAATAATGTTAGTATAGTTAGAATTGGTTAAACTAGTCGATAACTAACTAGTTAATAATTAATTAATTAATAATTAAGTTAAATATCTAAGTTAGTAATTAGGTTAGAGTTTGATTAATTTAAATTAATTAAAAAACAAATTAAAAAAAAAACAATATAAAAATACATATATTAAAATAGATTAAACATTAAATAAAAAAATACAAATTATAATAAACATACATATAATAAAACATTAAATATAAGAATTAAAAATATAAAATGCAAAAAAAACATATATTAAAAACAAATGGATATAAAAACAAAATATAAAACTTTAAAACAAAAAACAAACATAAATCAAAATAAAATATATTAAAAAGAAACAAAAATCAAAAAACATAAAAAATAAACCTATCCTAAGTCTTACCCACCCCATACACATCTCATTCCCAAATCAAACGACCATGAAATTTTTCAGACCCCCCTCTCCATCCGAAGTTTAATGAGAGGGGGGGTCTGAAATGGTTGTTTTATGAAACCATCCCTCGGACACTTGTAGGATCCACATGACAGTGGACCTCCCCCCCCCCTAAATCCTCTTACCACCTCAAGGGGGTTCGGAATACCGTCTTCCCAAAAAAAAACTGCTTTTCCCAAATTTCACCCTTTTTTGCCTGTTCAGCATGTCTTTTTCCAGAGGCGATACTAGGAAAATGATGATGTATTTTAAAAATCCGAGAGAGGTTTTTTCTTAGAACAGGATGAAGAATAAAAACCTCTCTCATTTTTTTCACAAGTGCCACGAGAAGGGAGAATTGAATCCATCTTCAAGGTCCATTTTTTCAGTTTTTCATTCTTCTGTTACAGTCTTGATTTTGCAAGAGATGTTACAGCGAGATGGAGGCACATTTGGAGAAACCAAAGGAGGGTTTTGTCCATAACATGCCCACATACAATAACCTCCTTCATTTTTTCCCCAGGTGTCAGCGTTGAAGAGAAACAAATGTCTATTTGGGCCCCTTTTTTGCATAAATTAGGGTCGTCTTTCATGGTGGACAATTCCAGACTTTTGGGGATTTCTTGCTATTTTTGGCCGAGGTGGTTGAATTCGACCTCGGGAACCTGAGGAGATTCTTTTTTAAATATGGTATGGAATCAAATGTGAAAAAGAGAGGAGAAGAGACCATGATTTATTTTTTGTAAACAGCTCACAGAGCCTCCTATATTTTTCATCAATTCAATAAATACGGTCGCAGTAGTTACAGGATTCTTGTGTCAAATTCATTGGTGAATTTTTTTCTCATTTTGATTTTGTTTTCCTCTGTTATCATATATGTTTGTCTTCTCCATATTTTCAAAGATATTTAATATTATTATTTGTGTAAAAACACCTTGTTCCCAGTTTAAAGCAATGTCAATGTTTTCCACTAAAAGTTAAACGCATAATTCTTTACTGCTCTGTCTTTAATTTGACCTCTCAACATTTTCCCCCCTCTTCCATACCCCAAGCTTACGAAGAATCCAGGGATTTTCCTACCTTGCCTTGTAAGGCTGTCTGTAGGATTTTTTTTTTATTAAATCTCAGATTGCGACTCCATTTCCCATGGTTCCTTTTCTCTGCACCTACCCAACTCAGAAAATTATCCTATTCTGCATAGCTAGCCTAAGATCAAATCTCTAACAAAGATGAATTTGACAGAGAGATCCCTCTCTGAGTCTTGGAGGGCTAGATCCCTGACTCGAAGCGGTTTTGATGTAGCCTCTGTGACTGCCTCAATAGCCTTGGGAAAATTACAGAGCGCTAACACAAGACATAATAGGATTTATTTTTAATTATTTCTTCCCTTTTCCTGATCCTGGTCAAGACCACATTGCTGAAAATTATGTTGATCATGTTGAACCTGATGAGCCTCAAGAGATCAAGCCTAGTTTTACAGTCCTTGTACATACTCCTACACCTATAAATATTCTAGATAGATACAATCCCCTTGTCTTAACTCCTATGCTCCATGATTTCCCTGCAAGTTGTTACAAATATCTTCCCAGGTTTGATGGAGAATATGGTAACATCACTGCTAAGAAGCACATTCAGAGTTTTGAGAATTTTCTTGATCTTTTTGAGGTTGAGGAAAGTGATGTTTGCATCAAACATTTTTCTCTATCTTTGCAATATATAGCTAAGGAATGTTTCAAAATTTTGTCAGCTGCAGGCATATCCAATGTTCATCAGTTTGTAGAAGTATTCCTTGGTAAATGGGAGATCAAGAGGAATCTATTTTCTCATTTTAGAAGAATATGATCATTTGAAAAGACATCCAAGGGAAATAGTGCAACTCTTTTCAGCTGTATTCAATCAAGTTTACAATTCCATGTCTGTTGATATAAGACCACCTCCTGTCTTAGCTCTCTTACACTACCCATATGCATTTGATCCATAGATGGAATTTTAGTTGAGAGAAAGGAATACTACTACACTCAATGAGATGTAGGACAATGCACTTAGTGTGGAAGCCAATTTTTTGATCAAAAGGTCAAGGTTGAAGGAACAAGAAAGTAATAACATACAAAAGGAGAGGATGAAATCTTCAGAAGAAAAACTAGACATTATGGCCAACACACTGAAAGAAATGATGCAGAAATTCATCATGGGAAATGAAGCTATTGTTCAAGGGAATCATGTTCCATTGATTATAGAGAAAGAAAGGGTCATTGTTCCAAAACACTTTGCAACTCACCCTTGGTATCATGGATTGGAAAATGATTATTTCATGTATTCAATTCACAACATAGTCAAAGATGAAACTCCAACTCAACATGTAGAAGAGAAATCAACTGATATGATGTGTATGCTTGATGAAATTTCTTTCATTGATGATCTACCCAAGTATGATAAGTATGATGATGATTATGTGGTTGAAATAGATGTTGGTTGTTCAAAGAAACCAGTGGCATGATTTTGGGAAAAGGAAGCTCAATTACAGCTCAAATATGACAATTGGCCTGTGCATAGAAATTATGACAACAATGAGAAAAATGAAGAAAATCTCACAGTAAGTGGAAAGAATTTACCCTTGTGTTTCTCCTCGTTTAAATTTCTGAGAGGAATCTATAAGCAAGCATACTGACACGTTTTCAATGGTAGGAATGGAGAATTTTTTTATGAGTCAGTTGAAGATATTGTTTGTGATATGGAAGTTGTTCTAGCTCCAGAATTACAGCCCCTAAGTTACATTGATTTTCAAAACATAGATGAATTGATGTAGCATAATTATGTACCATTAAGTTTTTATTCATTTCATTTTTTGAATAAAAATTTTGCTAATATCTCAGAAGCAAGGACTGGTAAGAAGATATAAAATCATGTAGATTCATTAGAACCAATGCAACAGTATTCTCATTTTCTCTGGGATGTGATAGCTGATGTTTTGGATGATCTTTGTAGCCAAAGTTCTATTTAATTTGCTAGATATGAGCTTACAGACAGATATGATAAAAACTTGATCAGGAAACCAAATTCGTGGTCTTTTTCAACAGGAGTTTCAGTACAAAACTCTTCTGAAAATTTGTATTTAAATAAGAAGTTGTATGATGATGTATTTAGAATATGTACAATACCCAATGATGACCTTGAATTTTCCAAATTCTTTGAATACCATGAAATAGGTCATGTTTATCATGATCCCATAGAGATCTATATGGAAGAGTTTTTCATTTCAGGATTCCAATTAATTTCCAGTGCCTCTTCTGTTTCTCATGGTTTCAAAGCTCTCAGTCATAAAAGTGAGGATGACAACCAATTTCAAGGATCATTACCATAGTTGGTTCTCATGATTATTAGAAACAATGAAAGGGAAGAGTTAGTGGATCAAATACTAAATTGGCTTAATTGGTATTTTACCATTACCTAATTGAGCAGTAATTTCAACAGATTAGGGTAGGTAGGTGTGCAAATAATCTTGTGGGGCAAGCATTTGTTTTCATTACATTTTAGTTTCACTTTCAAATTTTTGTTTTCATCTTGGTTTCAATTTTCAGTTTTAAAGTACATTTCAGATTTCAGAGTGAACTTGATTTAGTACAAAGATCAGATTTATGTTTGAAGTTTAGCCACAAAATATTTTGGACAGAGAAGGTTGCAGGTATTTTGGGATCAACTCAATGGATCAGGCTATTTAGTCTACGATGTTCTTGGTGTTGGGTATGTGTTATATTCTTTGCATGTGTGTGTGTGAGCGCGTCAGATATGACAACTACGTCTGACGATCCCTCGTACTAGTGCCCTATTTGTGCCATGTGCGTCGGGCGCTTTCCTAGGGGGGGGCAAGTATCCCCCCCTGGTTATGCGTAGCGTTCGGGGCAGCACCCCGAAATTTTTTTTTGGGGCAGTTTTTTCTATTTTTAGCGGTTTACTAAAAATAATCCCAGTTTTAGGGATTAGGGTTTTGGTATCTACGGAATACCTAAAAACATTTTATATATTGTATAGTGAATGGTGAAATTCAAAATAATGAATATAAGAAAGGTTTTCCCTGTTGAGGGTTTCCGATATAAAATCTTTGTGTACTTTGTGTATGAGCTATTGATTAAATTCTATTTTTCTTAAGAATATATATGCATTGCTTTACTTCACAGGTTTAAAACTTACATGTGGTATCAGAGCTCATTTTTTGCTTCAGAGGGATGCCTTTGTTGTTGAGGGTTTGGCTCGGTCTTGATAGATCAAGTTTATCTTGGGTCTGTGATAAACCTGGGTTTTGTGGGAGCTTTTGCAGTGGAGATTCGAGTATAGAAATAGGAATGGCGAGGTCATCTAGAATCAATATAGATAAGTTCAACAGTAAAAACTTTGAGCTATGGAAGCTCAAGATGGAGGACCTTCTTGTAGACAAAGAACAATGGATCACTGTGGATCCTGGTACACAGCCTACTAGTACACTGTCTACTAGCACATAGGCTACTAGTACACAACCTACTAATACACAAACTACTAGTACACCAGCTATTGGTATGTCAAAGCAATATTGGGAGAAGTTGGGCAGAAGAGCAAGGAGTATTATTCGACTATGGCTAGTAGATTTGGTCTTGTTGAATATCTTAGGAGAATCTACAACCAAGAAACTATGGGATAAGTTGGGTAATTTGTATCAATCAAAGTCCCTGGTAAACAATCTTTTTCTTTGAAAGAAGTTGTATCATCTTAGGATGGAAGATGGAGATTCTCTGATAGAACATCTAAATGCCTTTAATACTCTGGTAAGTCAACTTGGCTCTGTTAATATTATGATTGGAGAAGAAGATAAGTGTATTACTTTTTTATGTTCTTTACCAAACTCTTGGGATAATGTGGTTGTAGCAATAGGTAGTACCACTCAATCTACATTGAAGTATGAGGATGTAGTTGCATCCTTGTTATCTAAAGAGATGAGGTGAAAAATCATGGATAGTCATAGCACATATGCTTTGTTTGTAAGAGGTTATACCCAAGACAGGAACCCTGGTAAGCCTTCAGGGTGGAGATCTAAATCTATAGATAGATCTAAGTCTCTGGGAAAATCTTTGAGGAAATGTTGGAAGTGTGGTAAAATAGGGCATTATAAGAAAGATTGCAAGTCTAAGAAGGTTGAAAAACCAAAGGTGTAACACCCTTTCTTACAGTACCGATAACGTTCTGATACCAAACTATAACACCCTTTCTTACAATGGTTGTAATTCTCTGATACCAAACTGTAACGTTCTCAACCATCAACCCCATGGTCGGCCAAAATTACTATGTGGAATAACAATCTCATGCTTAATTATATATATCAGATGCATTTGAAATAGGTTAATCACATTAAACTCAGAGTAACCATAAGAATTACTGCTATTATAAATAATCAATGGCTTTCACATTAAATTGTTTGCACAGTAGAATACATGATAATATAAATACACGGACATGCAGAAAAGTAATTAAACATCATCTAGTACTTATCTTGAAATGGTGGTACTTCCACCAACCAGGTCCAGGCCTTCCATGAACCTCCCAGCCTTAGACCACACTGCTCACTAAGCTCAGAAGTGGGTCACCCCCGAGCTGGGACTAAGCTCCACCCCTAAGGAAAAGAATCCTAGGCTAGGTTGAGGTTACAGGGAAAACAAACAGTCACAAGGGAGGAATTCTCTCCTAGGAACCACTCATACTCACTTCCCACAGACTCTCCTTCCCCACATGCATGTTCCACCCAAGGAGTATACACCTTCTCTGTCACCCAGATAGTCCTTCGGCTGCTAACCTCCGTTGCCTTGGGTTTCAGCAACAAACCGGACCGGAATTCTTTGAGCTCTGTGGCAGCTACAGGGTTCCTTCCAGGAGTTCTCTCCTTCCTTTGTGCACTCTCTCACTTGGAGAGAGTCTCTCACAGGCTAAGAAACCTGTTCATCCAAATTCAACCACCTCTCTCTCCTGGAGGGAGTGTTGAACAACTGGCCAACAAGCCACACAGGGTCAAACACTACACATCCACCACAGACAATAGGAATCTAGACACGAACACCCCAGGTCATCAACAATCAGGTGCAATCGTATAACCAGGCTTAGCAGGAATGGGACACTTTCGTTTTCTCAATCTGGAAACATAGGATAAACTCGCGCTCTGGTTATTAAGGATGCATAACAAGTTGTCCACGTAGGGGTCGACTCACACTCGACGGTTCAGAACAGAAGGGGGTGTACCAGCTTTTTAGAAACAAACACAGGCTTTTCCCCGAAATCAAAACAAGCTTTTCCCACAGTTTCAGAATTGCATGAGGGTCTCTTGTTGAGGTCAGATAGGCTCCCCCCTTCTGACAATGAATGGTGGAATGGGAAAAAGAACCCCCATCATGGCTCATATCAGTCGTTTTATTTGCATGCACCTGGGTTGACACTTGTCACCCATGAAACTGCATGTTTTCCATCAACATGCATCCCCTTTGCACATCTTTTCCCCTTGCTAGGAACTTAAGATAAAAACATGTAATTCACATGTCTTTTGACACAATATTAAAATATTATTCCCAAGGACCTAAGCCCCTAGGCTCAACACTTAGCCCCTCTTCCCACCTTCCAGCCCCTGATCCCTTGCCCACTCTGTGGAGCTTAGTCCCCCATCACTCATTCATCATGGTCGGTCAGCATGTGGTGGTGTTTATATTTTATTACTGTTTCGCATAAATACAAGTACAAAAACAGGCTCTTCACCTTCAACACTTAGGCTCTCTGGCCTAACAATCACATAAGCCCACTAGCTTATATAAAATCGGCTCACCATCCTATAAAACATATTTACAATTCATTTCATAAACAATATTTACAATAGCACTTGGCCTTGGGGACATTACAATCACCCCCCGCCTTATTTCTGCACTATCCTTAGTGCAACTTTACACTGCATCTGCGAGATTTTCAAAATCTTCAAAAATATGTGGGTACTCTACCCGCATAACATCTTCATGCTCCTATGTCACATCCTCAGGACCGTACCAGGTCCACTGGACCTTTACAAGCTCTATGGCTCGATTTTGAAGCTATTTGCTTTTCCTGTCCAATATGTGCATAGGATGCACTTGTAGGACACCTTCTACTTCCACCTGAATCACATTCCAATCTATAACATGATTAGCATTAGGTATATATTCTTAAGCAGTGAAACATGAAACACATTATGTACAGTCATAGATGCAGGTAATGAAAGCATGTATGCAACTGCACAATCCTTTCCAGGAATTCAAAAGGCCCACGGTATCTTGTTGCCAACTTGGTGCAACTTCCCAGCTTTAGGGAACTCCTGTTAGTTTTCACTTTCAGGAAAACATGATCACCCACTTTGAATTCTCTGTGGGTTTTGTTCTTATCAGCATAACTTTTCTGCCTGTCCTGAGCAAATTTCAAATTCTGTTTAATTCTTATCATTTGGTCTTCCATTTCTTTGAGCAACTCTATCCCAACTACTGCTCTGTCAACTGAATTATCCCATCTTACTGGAGTGTTTCACTTTCTTCCATAAAGCGCTTCAAATGGGCTCATCTTCAACGATGTATGATACCCATTATTGTAGGCGAATTCTATCAAATGAAGGTAGTCTTCCCATCTTTATGGTTTTTCCATCATGTACATTCTCAACATGTCCTCTATTATTCTGTTCACCCTCTTTGTCTATCCATCAAACTCGGGATGATACACTGTACTAAAATTCAGATTCATTCTAAATCCTTTGAACATTCCTTTCCAGAAATTCGAGGTGAATTTTGGGTCCCTATCAGACACAATTGTCTTGGGAATTCTGTGCAAACGTGCCACTTCTTTTAAGAAGATATCAACAACATCTGCTGCCTTGTGAGTGGTTTTCAGTGGAATAAAATGGGAAGCTTTTGTAAGCTTGTACACCACCACCATGATCGAATCATGATGCTTACTTGTTCTGGGCAATCCTGCAATAAAATCCATGGTCACCACTTCCCACTTCCATTCCTAAATGGGTAAGGGCTGCAGCAACCCTGCTGGGTGCCTATGCTCATCCTTAACTTTCTGGCATTCCATACATCTGGCGATGTATTCAGCAATCTCCCTCTTCAAACCTGGCCAAAAGTAATGGATTTTGACTGCTGCTACAGTCTTCTGATATCTAAGGTGTCCAACATATGTCACGTTATGCATTTATTTTAGAATCTCAAGTTTCAATTCTTGGACATTGGGTATATACAGTCTGTCTTTATATAGAAGTAATCCATCAGCTTCCAAGGTGTAAATTTCCCTTTTCTGTGGCCTTTCACTCTGTTGTAGCTTTGCTACCAAATCTCTGTACTGCAAATTGGCATTTGCAGCTTCCAAAATTCTATCCTTAATATATGTCCTGTACATGCTAATGGTTGTAGCATGCAATTCATGCACCTTTCTACTGAGTGCATCAGCCACCTTGTTTTCCTTCCCTTTGATATGCTTGATATCAAAGTCATATTCACACAGAAACTCCAGCCACCTACTTTGTCTAGCATTTAAATTCGGTTGATCAAACAAATATTTCAGACTGTTGTGGTCTGTTCTCAATTCAAATCTCCTTCCCACGAGGTAATGTCTCCATTTCCTCAGAGAGTGAACGATTGTTGCTAGCTCCAAATCATGAGTGGAATAATTTTTTTCATGCTCTTTCAACTTCTTGGACTCATAACAGATTAAAAATCCATCTTGGTTGAGAACTCCTCCCAACCCTTCCTTACACGCATCTGTACACACCATGAAATCCATATTTGGATCTACAATTCTTAGGATTGGAGCACTGGTTAAAAGATGCTTCAATCGCTAGAAACTCTCTTCACACTCTTCAGTCCACTGAAACTTTTTCTCCTTTCTTTGCAAGGAAGTGATAGGGTGAGATATCTTTGAGAACCCTACGATAAACCTTCTATAATAGCCTTCCAGTCCCATAAAGGATCTAACTTCTGTCACATTCCTTGGCGTTGACCATTATCGGATGGACTCAACCTTCTCAGGATCCACAACGATCCCTTCTTATGAAATAATATGCCCCAAGTAATGGATCTGCCTTTGATAAAAGGAGCATTTGCTCAACTTGGCATACATTTTGTGTCCTCTCAACACTTACAGCACCAATCTCAGGTGTTGTTCATGATCTTCCTCTAACTTGGAATACACCAAGATGTCATCCAGAAATACTATGACAAACTTGTCTAAATAGTT
This sequence comes from Picea glauca, assembly GCA_000966675.3. Classification (NCBI taxonomy): domain Eukaryota; kingdom Viridiplantae; phylum Streptophyta; class Pinopsida; order Pinales; family Pinaceae; genus Picea; species Picea glauca. Next base: position 127,829 of record JZKD02S1247801.1, read on the forward strand.
CTTGAATACACCATTCATCAAGAACATAAAAAAAACAGGTGCACTTGACAGTCCAAACAACACCACTGTGAACTTATAATGATCGTACATTGTTCTAAAGGAAATCTTGTTGATATCCTCATCCTTTATTCTTACATGGTGATATCCTGATCTGATATCTATCTTCGAAAATATTTTCTCACCCTTCAATTGATCGAAAAGATCATCAATCCTTGGCAAAGGATACTTGTTCTTGACAGTTACCTTGTTCAACTGTCGAAAATCAATGCACAGCCTCATAGTTTTTTCCTTCTTCTTCATGAACAGAACTAGGGCACCCCAAGGTGACACACTGGGGTGAATGTACCCTTCTTTAGAATCTCTTCAAGCTACAATTGCAACTCTTTCATCTCTGGTGTACTCATTCTATAAGGATATTTTGACACCGGGGTTGCTCCAGGCATCAAATTTATAGAAAAATCGATGTCTCTCTTCAAAGGTAGTCCAGGTACCTCCTAAAATACATCCTTGAACTCCGTGAGTACCTCATGGTCTCCAATTCTTGAGACATCATCATTGGATGCTTCCTCCACACGAGATGCAAATAATTGACAGCCTTTCCTGTAGTACTTCTTTAGCTGCATGGTTGAGATTTCTCTAACAGTCATAGCTCTGGGAATTCCTTGGAATTTTTTCTGATTTCCCTTCTCATCTAGGCATGTAAACTTCTTGTTAAGACAGTTCAGGAGGGCATGGTGCTGGTCCAACCAGTCCATCCCAATTAAGAAATCATAAGAGCCTAAAGGAAGAATATTCAATTCAGCCTTAGTGCTCAATCCTTTCATGTTTATCGAACAGGATTTAACCAGTTCAGTGACCTTCCTCTTGGTTCTTGTAGCCAACTGCACTAACCAAGACCTTTCATGTTTTCTTCTTGATAAATGAAAAATTTCAACCACCCTAGGATATACATAACTATGGCTAACCCCGAAATCAATAAAAATAATAAATGGTCAGTTGTTGATCATACCTTCCACTTCAATCATATGTGATTGAAATTCTTCTTGCTTGTTGTCTAGGGATGCATAGATCCTTGGTATCCTACTACCAATATCCTCCACTATTTCTGCTTGCTGAACATTGTGGACGTTTCTCGCTTTATCTTTTATGTGCGGGAAGTCCCTCTACCTATGGTTCCCTTTACATCCCCAACACTCCATAGGTGGTGGTCTAGGAAATTGCTCACCCACTTTAGCCTTCCTGGGCTCTCTGAAAGATGGTTTTCCCTGAGGAATGTTTATGAAAAAGGGAGACTTGTTTCCCTTCTGCCTCTTCTCTTTCCTGAACTTCTTTTGATCATCCCAAGCCTTCTGAAAAGTAGGCCTTTCTCTTTGCTTCTCATATAAGCATTTTTCCCTTCTTATTGTTTCTTCCATAGTCTTAGGATCATCATACTGAATCCTGTCACCAATAGAAGGTGGCAGTCCACTCAGATATCTTTGAATCTTGACAGCCTCATATTTGATGAACAGAACATACTTCAGTAGTTCCAAAAACCTTCGTTCGTATTCATCGATGGTCATGCTGCCCAACTTGAGTTCGAAAAACTCCTTCATCTTTCTGTCATAGTACCTTTTGGTTAGGTATTTCTTCTCAAAATACCTCTTGAACTCCTTACAAGTGATATCTTTCTCTCTGATGTGTTGCACCTGCACAAACTGATCCCACCACATGGATGCTTTTCCCTTTAGTTGATACATCGCAATTCTTCCTTCTGCATGAGGGGAATAATTTTGTAGTTGGAAATATTTCCTCATGCCTAGAAACCATGTTTCATCATCTTCCTCCTTCTTATGTTCTCCATCGAACGTTGGAGGCTTGGTCTTGTTCATCTCTCCTTTCAATTCATCCCTTCCATATGTTCGGTGTTTTCTAGCAGGGGATGGGCTTGAACTACTACGTGCCTCCCTACTGGAATGTTTTGGAGAGCGACGATGATGTCTGCTACCACTCCTCAATCTTCTTCTCCTCTCAGGGGTCCTAACACTCCTTGATCTTCTTTTCCTCTCAGGGGTTCTACGACTCTCTGTTTTGCTCAAGTCACTTCCCTTCTCCAATTTCCTTTCTATTCTTTCCAGTATTTTCAACATTTTCAAGTTGAATTCTCCTTGTTGATCCCTAATCCTCATGATCTTTCGGCTATCAACTCGGTGAGCTTGGGCATCTTTCTACAATCTTTCAATGAGTTTCATCATATGTCCCTCCTTATCCATCTCGTTTCCATGCCCATTAGAGTTTGATCCTTCGACTCCCAAGTTGACATCCCTTCCTACCCTTTCATCCTCTGTTTCGGATGCAATCTGTACCTTTTCCATTTCTATACTCAACATAGATTCACGGTTGACCTGACACTCATTGAACTCTGCACACACAATGTGCAATCAATTGAATTTTTTCAGGTCCTTAAACCTTCAAGAAACTTATTGTAAGTTTTAAACCTGCGAAGTAAAGCAATGCATATAGATTCTTAAGCAATACAGAAATTAATCAATGGATCATACACAGATTACACAGAGATTTTTACCGGAAACCCTCAACTGGGAAAACCTTTCTTATTTTCATTATTTCGAATTTCACCATTCACCATACAATATATACAATGGTTTTAGGTATTCCGTAGATACCAAAACCCTAATCCCTTAATCCGGGATTAATTTACAAATCAGCTAAAAATAGCAAAATCCGCTAAAAATAGCAA